>VYZT01050787.1:4373-26275 GCA_013400735.1 Pomatostomus ruficeps | reverse complement strand
AGGTGTCACCAAAGGTCAGGCTGCAATATGAAAAAATAGTTAAATTATGAAAACCATAATTTTGTTGTTAAATTAATAATGCCACTGTCTCTTCCCTCTTCCTTCCTCGCCTGCCCGTCTGAGATGAAAGAGACCAGGATACCCTCATATACCCAACTTTCCCATCTAATATTTGGAAACATAATCCTTTTCTGCAACTTATTTTGGGTATCAATACCTGCCTACTTGCAAAACTCTCATGGTATTTCACCACTACAGTTCCCGACAATTCCCCAGAGCATGTATGGTAGATTGATCACATGTCACACAAAAGTGAGAACACCACCTAAGAACTCCATAGGTCCATGAGCAAGGTGTCATGCTGTCTGAAGTAAAAAGAAAGAAAATCAGATGCTATTAAAGTCTTAGTCACATCAAATCTCAAACATTCTAATCTATCTCTTAATATACTCTTAGAAAAAAGGAACAAAAAGAGCAGTGGAATATAATGAAGAACTACCATATACAGGATGCCAGCAGGCTTCCTTATTTCACCAGAAGATGTGTTGGGGTCATGAGGAATATTTTTATCCTGTTAATCTATACTAAATTTATTTCTTACCTTTCTAGAGTCTGTGCTGTCATCAGTATTCCAACAGAATCAGGGATGAATAGAAGTGTGCTTTTAATTTTTCTGCCTTCCTGCAAAGGCAAGATGAAGATCTTTTCCTTTCTGCTTGTGTAAATTCCAAGATATCTACACTATCAATATTATTAGCTACTTTTCTGACATTCTGTTGAGATGTTCAGGAAAAGGTTACAAATTAGATTTCAATTATGAGAACGGCAAGAGAAACACACTAAGGAAACCCTTTCACAGAACCCAGAATCACAGAACCCAAGAATCACAAAACGGGTCAGGGTTGGAAGGGACCACAGTGGGTCATGTGGGCCAGCCTTCCTGCTTAAGCATGGTCATCCTAGAGCACATGGCACAGAATTGTGTCCAGGTGGTTTACTTTAAACAAGGAAGTAGCAAGTCTTTCCTGAGCAAGGGATTTTTCTGGCCCCATACACTCAAAAGAAGAAGCATCCAAGCTACCTGAATACACTACTACAACAGTGGAAGAAGAAGCCAAAGCCAAGAAACCATCAGATCCCAGTCTAATTAATTCCTCTGATGTCAGCCATAAAATTTCAAAGACAGAGTCCAAGAGGACTTCATCAGTACAAAATCACAAATACTTGTTCCCATGAAGAAAGCTGCATCATTCCTGCCACAAAAAGCAGTGCAAGTGCAATTTTAATAAAGTGGTGTTCACATGTCACTATTTAAAAGTTCCCACTGTTGTCTACATAGGAACATTTTCAGTATTTATCATGCCAAGAGGCATGCACAAGAACAGAATGTAGGAACAAGGACAATGTCATACCCAACTTTCTTCTCAGAGGTGTTCGGCTTTTATTTTCCTTTGGGAAGCCAAGAGAGACAAATGTGAAACCCATGTAGATGAGCCACTTGGTGCAAGATCGGAATAGTCCCCATAGGACAGACAGCTGCACATATCCTCTACTGACTGGAGGTGAACTACCCCATAGGTTACCCAAGAAGACTCCTTTGCAGAGATCAATTAACCTTTACATCAACAAATGCAAGAATTATCACCTATCGAAAGATTTTGTGCATAACCACTATAAAAAAACAGAGACATTGATAAACCCAGGCCTCATGAGCTTTGCCTACCCCCCAGCTTGCACACATGCAGGATGCAGAGACAGTTACTTCTTAAATGTATGTGATCCTAGAAATGGGAAGACATACTCAAAGGTCATCAACTGGCAGTAGATTCAGTTAGTAGATGAAGTCATCAGGTACTAGGAAACAGGAGGTTTGGAAGCAAAATAATTTATATTGGTTTTTTTCTTTAAATTTTGATTCACAGAGGTAAGATTCTGAGTCTTCCTCATTTTCAAACATGCCTAGTATTTTTACGCTTAACATGTTGCATTCAAAGCATTTATGTGAAACAAACAATTATTGAAATATCTGAACACTGTGATACATTTTACTGATGTCTTTAAATATAAATGGAGCAGGAAGTACTTTGTTTTCATGTTGCATCATCAGCTGAAGACAGAAAGCTTCACTTCTTAATTTGTGTGGTACTTTATTTCCTATCAAAGGCAATGCCATCATCACAGAAGCATTAAATGTTTCACAGCAAGCTTTAGTGAAGCAGCTTGGATAACACCAAGTCATTAAAAGTCAGTTCAATGCCAACAAACCCATATATGTATGACCTATAATTGCATTCTTTGGGACAACTTGTCTGCTGAGTTTTGCAGAGAGCAACATCGCAGGAAATAATTAAAATGCTTAAATATATACAAAAATCCATTGCAAAAGACTGAACACTTGGTGCTTGGTCTTGTACAATTGATTATTCTGCTGGGAACTCTGTGGAAAACACTGTGTTTGAGGAGTTAGTAATCTTGGCCAAGCCACTACTGGGCCTTGTACTGAGGGTGTAAGGAGCCCGTAGATTAGCATGAGTAGGCACTCTAAGGAAACCTGCTGATGTGCCCCATGCCAGCCCCTAACACTCCTGGTGTTATAGCAGAGAGAGCATCCAGTCTGTCAGGAGATGATACTTGGGTTGGATTTTTACACAAGATAAAAGGCACCACAGCATAGCAACAGGGAGGAACCACTCTATGGTTGGCACCTGTACAGAATGCTGTGGGAAAATCTACCCAGGACCTGTTTGATGCTGCATGAAAACAAGGCTCCTAGTATCTGAAGGGGTAGAAGATTTACTCTCTATCTGCATTCCTCTTTCTATTCTGTTTTATTAAGATAGCTATTTTATCAAGCTGTTTGTTGCCAAGCCTTTCTCATAGAGATCCTGGAAGAATCCTCTCACCACTATCAAAACTGTGCAGAACAATTTTCTTTCAATTTGTGATGTATCACAATTATGCAATAATATAATGGCTTATGCTATGTTACTCTAAGTTAAAAACTTACAATAAGACATATATATTATTCAGCAGTATACATCTTTGCAGGCTGAGAGGCATTAGATAACTATGTGAAGTGACTGTGGCAGAGGATGATTACAGGAAGTCCACATAGATATCTAAAATGCAGTACAAGCAGATCTTGTCTCTATAAAAGCCCTTGCAAGGAGAGGCACAAAGTGTTGTAAGAGCCAATATCTCCTTGGAGCAGTCCTGCTTTGCTGACCAGGACACCACCCCTAAATTTTCCTCAAATCCCTTGCTTTTGTTGATGGTTTTCTCTCCAGACAAGTGTCCACCTTAAGCCTCTCTATTGTTTGATCCAATGTCTCCTGGCCTTAAAGTCAGCATCTTTCTGCAGCCTTCCTTCTTCCCTCTGATCTGTCCACCAGGCTTTCCTTCTCTATATCTTATGTAATGCCCTTCAGAACCTGCAGCCCATCAGTGGCCATTTCCAAGTCAAACACCCTTCTTTTAGGGTTATTGATCCTGAAGAGTTTCTAATTTCATTGCAAACAACAAAGGTGTTACTCTAACAGCTTTTTAGCAGACTTTAGTAAGTTGGTTTTTAGGTGATTACACTCAGTAATGGTTCTATAAGATAAGAAGTCTACAGTAAATATCCCAAAAAGAAACATTTTTTCAGGTTTAGCTCAGTGCTATTACAGTGTCCTGTCCGATGAACAACAAGGCATGCTTCCTCAAGTATAAATTAACACCTACTAGTGTACTTAAATCTTCAAATAAATTTAAGTAATGCAAACCTACTCTAGCAAATGAAGGTTACTTCATATTTGAAAAATCTTGGAAAATTAATCACAGAGAAAGTATAAAAGATTAGGAATTACTGTAGTTATATTCAGATGTAAATTTGAAAAGTCGTTAGAGTTGTTGACCAGAAATTGTCAAATCACAGCAGTCACATCTGATATTAGTCGGAATAACAGTGTTAAAGAGAAAGATACCATCTTTGAATGACATTTTACTGCATTTATATACCCAGAAAACATAATTGTATTTGACTGATTTGAAAATATTCCTTCATAGCAAGAGAGCCATAATTGATGCATGTCATGACCACAGCCAGTACTTGATTATTGTGGCTAGGTCAAGGCTCATTAAAAGTCTGATATAATTTTCCAGTCTTTTGCACTAATCATGCAGAATTGCTTTTTTTTTTCTTGGCATTCATATAGTTCTGTTCTGTCACATTTGCACCAGATGCATCATAATTTGATGAGTAGTTCCAATGAAAACAGTAGGAATATTCCCACTAAGACCAAATATGCAACAGTAGGAATATATAAGATTTCAGAGCTTAGTCCGTGAAAAAATTCTTCTTTAGACTATGGTTACTATGAAACATTTTAGTAAATTACATGTTGACCAAAAATCCACAAAAGAATAAACCAGCATGTAAATCCTACCTCCATTCATAGTGATAGAGTAGTATTTTGGCTTTGCAATGTATACCAGGCCTACAGGACTTCCAAAGTAAAACTCTTTCCTCATATCTTTTGCATTGTTTTCAAACCTGAATTTTAATCTTAGAATCCAGGACATGTGAGTTTTAAATACATTTTCTAGTTTATTTGCTCACTGCATATTGATTTCAAATAGCGAGGCATAATATATTCATGTCACAATAGCACCGCACTTTTCAATAAATGACTATAATATGACTAATATCAGCTGCTATCAAAATTATTTGTACTGGTGTTACCAGTGTGTCATGGTTATTTTGTGCCCCACTAGACTGTCTTTTACACTTCTTTCCAGTCCCTGTCCTTTACCTTATGAGGAATAAGGAGTTTCAGTCCTTGTCTCCTTGTCTTGACTCGTCTCTCCTTATCCAGGAGTTTAGTCCTGACCCTAGATATCAGATCAGTTATCCAGGAGATATCAGATCAGTGTAGATGGGTAAGGAGGATAGAAAGGAGGAGAGACACAGACATTCCTATGTGCATTCACAGTCTATCAGCATCACATGACCTTTTACCTGAATGTATTAAGAGCATCTCAAGACTTGGTTATAAAATTATAGTTTATCACTAATTTGAAACACCTCATTTAATGCTTCTAAAAGAACCATTCCTCATTTCATCATTGCATTTAAGAAAAAATAAATTTCAGAAAATGGCATAAGCCTCAATAGAGAAGAACGATTGAAGAGCAATGGATGAGAATAAGCTCTGGATGGGCTTGAAATCAGGTGCTAGTAGATTCCAGAAGGAATTTTCATGTCTACTGATAACAGATAAATAATGGAAACCACTTTGGAAAATCCATATTAGAGTACATAATATTTCTTAACAAGTGTTAATTGATTATTAGAAACTTTTTCAGCCTGACATATTTTTTATCTGCCTCAGGATGAACACTATACAGTTGTTTTTATTTGGCTATGTGTTTTTCTTCCTTGTAAGAAAAAGTAGTTTTGTCTTACAGCATGTATTTACAGTGAAATTCACAGAGCAAAAAGGAAGAACACTGAATTTCATTACTGAATATCCAAGTCAAACAAGCATTAATTTAAGTTCTCCTTATCTGTGCCCTTTCTGTAGAGTCCACACAATGAGAAGAGAAAGAGGAAGATACATAAGAGATCTCTCAGGGTCTCTTCCAGCTCTCATTTCCCACAATTTTTGTGGTCTGTTTTTGAGATATGGTAAATGAAAGAAGAATAAAATCCAGAAGCAATAGCAATGGCATAAACTGAAATAGAAAGGAAGGGGCAGTCAAGAGAGATAGAACAGAGTTTCAGTACCAAGCTGTCATTTCAGGCAGAACCACAACAGATGTATTTATCAAAAGGAGTTCTTATAATGGCTATTGGGAAAACAGTTAATGTTTTAATAACTGCAGGACTAAACAATTAAAAAATAAAGATTCCCACTAAGACCAAATATGCAACAGTAAATTTATGTTATTTGCTTAACAGTTTTAAGTTCTATAGGTATGGATATTTAAAATTGCCTTTTCTTTAAAATTTTTGGAAAAAGGAAACAGTTCAATATTAGCTTTACATAATGCTAGGAATTCAGTAAAAAAAATTAAAATAAAATGACTGGATGATAGTCCAACAAAACAAAGCAGTAGAAAAATCACTGTGCACTTCAAGTAAACACACATTACATGCTTGGTGAGATATTCAGAATAATGAGTACATGCTGAATTGTACAAGAGGCCCACATACTTCAACTTGAATATACTTCACCGTAGCTAATGCAAATGAAGAAAAACTATTACATTTAGGCATAAAGGGAAAAAAACCCTCAACACACTATTCTAATTTGTTATATAAACAAGAGGCATGATTTCCTCTCACAGCAGTGCCTCCATAAATTCCAGCTAAGAAAAATTTTGACCTCCACTGGCCTGAGATGAGAATCAGCCCCAGATGACCTTTGCAGGAGGTAATGCAATCTTCTTTGTTATACAAATACAATTTGAAATATGGATTCTGCTGCTTCCTAGACAACTGTTCAAGAACTGCACTTAGGAGTAACGCTAAGTGAAATTCTGTACTGAACCTCAGATCTTGTGACAGTTTTTCTCAGCCGATGCCCTTTAAAAATGGTAGCATAAAGAGGTTGAAGAGGTTTTGTATGCTAAGTATTTCTTGACATAGTAATGTTGATATCTATATTATTTCTATTTAAAGCTGCTCTTTATTTGTATTTTTAACATTTTTTCTCTGTAACTTGTAGTTTTATTTTCTCTTTAATACTTGCTACTTCTTCCTAGTGAAGATATCTTCTTTCCTGGCCTCCTCATGTTCTATGTAATTCAGATTTTAAGGACACTAGACCTCTCAAATATTTTTGTAATGATATTTTAAGACTTAGCTGTATAAAAGAAAGGTATTTTGGTGTTCCTGGTTGTTAAGAATCCTTGTTTTGACAGACTTCCATCACATACACAAAGCAGATTAAACTAGGCAGAAGATGAAGAGAAGGCAGATAGAAGCTAAACCACGCAGATGAAAAAGGACTTATTTGAGGGGCTTTCAGTAATCTCTTGTGCTTCATCTGTTCCTGAGTAGAGTCACACTGAGACTAATGGACCTATGAAGCATCACCAGAAAATTCAAACTACTTTACTATAAAATGTTTTGATGGAGCTATCCATACAATACTAACATGAAATTTTTGGTATCATTTATTATTTTCTACAGCTTCTATTTTTAGGTGACTGACAAGATTTAAAAAATTGTATTGGTTTCTTTCTTTACTAGCATTTCTTTAAAATGTAGGCCTTCAAAATAATTTGACTTGCTTCTATTGACTACAAAAAAGGGTGGGTGCCAAACATAAATCTCAAATTATCTTGGAAGTGTCACAAAAGTAAAAGGGAAATAAGATATTTCTAAAAGTTGTATGTTGAAGACAGTACTAACAAATCAATGACAGCTAAACCAAGCAAATAAAATCTCTGTCTTTTCATTTACTCAATGGTTTTCAGTCTGATGTCTGACAATACTGTAAGATGCATAACAGTGAAAGAGGAAAGGCAGAGCTTTTTAAGGGAAAAGCTTCTCAGGGTGTTTGAAACAAATGAGGAAAAAAAACCCTTGAACATTTGAATTTACAGTCTAGGCATACAGACTACTCCTTTGAGCCAATTCTAGAATATTGAAAGTACTCATTTGCTGTAATGACTCGAGTTAACAATATCGGAATTCAAAGTTCTTAATCCTATTCTAATTTGAAGGGTTCCTTTTTCATCAGTCAATTATATAAATTGAATTTGGACTATTAATCTGTTTTCTACCCAACAGATTCCCTTGCCAAAAATCCCTGCCTAATATCAAGATGGATACTCCTTTTATAAAATCATCTGGATTAGATCCTTAACATTACCTGGCATTACACTCCTCAGCCAACAAGGCTTTGTTGCTACCTAGCTGTGTTGGTGTTATAGTCCCTTAAGTAATTCAGATTCAACTACTTACTAACTAGGAAGGCCTCGGGCTGTCATGCATCTTGCAAAGGGTTTTGATCCTGTAGGAAGCTCTAGATACCCTAGGTGATTAGATCCTTAATATAGATAGACCTCTTCTTCACTGCCCTGTTTCACTCAGGTGAAAAATGTTTTGTAAGCACATTTTTCTCCAAATAGAGAAAACCTAATGCAAATAAGCATGAGTTGGCTGCAACCAGGCCAGCAATCAGAGGTTCAACCAGGATATAAAAGCTGCAAGTTCACATCACTCTTTCAATGCTTGGTTAATTATTTATATAAAGTGGAAGTGTTCCAACAAGAGAGAAAACAGGTGCTCAAGCTAAAACACTCAATTGTTTAATGACGGGTATTCCTAGAGGATATAGATTGCCACTCCTGAATTGAATTCAGCAGAATGGGGATTTGAATTCAGGCCACGGCTGTAATTGTTAAGATAGTGCATTTCGAGGATAAGAGAAGTTTTGTGGATTTTTAAAATTTTATTTCACATTGGCCTTCTTAGACACCTGGGTACACACTGGCTCATGTTAAGCTAACTGCCAACCAACACATGCAGGTCCTTTTCCACTGGGTCATTCTGCTTATCTCCATCAGTGGGCCTTTGAACACTTTAGATTTTTTTTTTTTCAATTTTTGAAAGAAAATGAAACCAAAGAGAATTCAGAAATTCCTATTCTGGGAACCCTCAGCAAAAAGTTTCTATCTAATCATTTCAATAGCCCCTTCATCACTTGAGTAAGTCTGCCTGTGCATTTTATGGAAAGGCATCTAACCAAAGGCTGGAGACCCTCTAAAGAAATTTGATGTGTTTGAATGGTACCTAAGGTCTAGTAATCATAGCATAGCATAGCACAGAATAGAATATTTCAGTTGTAAGGCACCAACGGTGATCATCTAGTCCAACTTCTGACCATTTCAGGACTGACCAAAAGGTCAAGCGTGTTATTAACATCCTTGTCCAAATGCCTCTTAGATGCTGAGAGGCTTGGGGCACCGCCTATCTAGGAAGGTTCTTACAGTGTTTGACCACCCTCCCAGTAAAGAAATACTTCCTAACATCCAAACGTCCCCTGGTGCAGCTTTCAGCTGTTCCCACATGTTGTGTCACTGGATCCCATGGAGAAGAGATCAGTAATTATGGTCAGACCAAGGTGGCCCCTGAAGTCTCTCAATTTAATAGTATGATAAAGGAGACAGATCCTGGCCTCTTCTACTACTGGGGTATTGCACAATTCTGTGGGGATGATCTTGTTTTATTCCTTTGCAAACAGCTGGGACATTGGTCTTTAGACAAGGTTTCCGTTATTTTCAAGGGTCTCATATACACAGAGGAGCATGCACACAACACAGTCCAGTGAATTTCAGAACACTTCATGTCCCAGCGAATGTCGTAGCCAAACTGAGAAGAAACACCAAATACCTTGATTCCTCTGCTTGCAAATAACATTTCTTTGATAACAGACTGTGATGTAATGTTCACTTCATAATAGTTCTGTCCCAAATAAATGATCACATTATTTTAATCATCATTACTTAGAGATTTGTAGATTTATGCAATATGGCTGTAGAATGTAATTTTGGAATTTAGAAAAAAATTAGTGAATGCCATTTTTGTTCTTGAAGTCACAGTTGGCAATGCCACCATCAACATGTAACAACTTCTGTCAGGGAAAACTAAATCTAGCTAGCTAGATATGAATTTGTCAAAAGGAAAACATCCATGACACCAATATGTTTTGACAAGAATTTAGACAACTATACGAACATCTCAGAAGAAATGCCAGTCATGTCAGGAAAAAGTGAAGAAATTAAAACTACTACGTCTGGCTTTATGCGTTTTAAAAATAATTGCTAATATTTAATAAAATTACTTTAAAAATCATTAATTAAAGCATTCTCTCCTCTCCCCCAATTAAAACAAATACTTTAGATTCACTACCTTCAGAAAAATACCTATTCTTTTTACATGGATCAGAAAAAGTATCTCAGACAGCAGCTCTATCAGAGGTGCTAGTTACTGATGGTACAAGTCTTACATACTTTCACTATAATAGCTCTTAAGGAAGTTTGAGTACTTCTCCTATTTTGATATTTATAGTTTATATAATTATATTTATTACTTGAATGCAGGATCATGTACAAGAAGAGAATAACAAGTGTATGTATTTCTTCATTTTCAATTTGAGTGTATCATGATCGATAAGGCCCGGGACAAGATTCTGAAGAGCCAGGATACCATTAAATATTTGATGACTGTTAGGTGCCAAGATATTTTTTGCAATTCATGGTACTGTTTCCTTATATAAAAATGAGTAAAAGAATGTTTACTTTTTAAACTTCTTTGTAAAATACCTGTGTTGAAAAGTTATCTGCAACAATAAAATAGTTTAAAGGCAGAGAGAGAAAAACACATTCAAGTGGTAATCCAGGCATCCCTGCCTCCAGTGATAAACAATTCCACCTTTTTTCTTCCATTCAGTGAAGTAACAAGCACCACCATTTATTTTACAAAGTTGTCAAAGTATCTTTTTGTAGTGATGTTCAGTTCTGAGACAAACATTTAAAATAAATATACAGACTCCATGAGGATGCACTCACTGGCATGTTCTTAGCAGAACTTATTTCAAAAGCAGAACTCTTCTAAGGTAAAGAGTCAAAAGTAAGCAGAGTTTAGACAGATCTGTCAATGCTCTGCTGCTAAAGAGCAAAGTTAGATATAATTAATTTAAAAATTAAATACCACTTGAAACATTGTATGGCATACACAGTCTACAGTGTTTGTCTGCAAGATAGAAACACAGAGGGAGAATGCAATACTCATTTAAATAAATTACAGATTTGTGTCATTGGGGAAGGATTTTAGGCACTTGTGACCTGACTGAGAAATACTAAATGATCCTAATCTGTTTGGCATTCTGCTAACACAAAGACCTCATACATTTTCATCTGTATGTCCTTCCAGTTTCAAAATATTTCTTCTTTGTTAAGAGCTGGACTCAGCTCCATGTGGCTGCCGAGACCAAATCCAAGACGGTGGCCGCTCCCTCTGGGCTGTGGGGCTTTGCCAGGCAAAGGCCAATGGCGATTGCACAGAACCACGACTTGGCCGCTCCTGAGCGGCACCGAGCTCTGTCCCCCGCCAGCAGCACACCTGCAGTCCCAAACTGAGTAGACCCCACCTCCGCCAGGCCCTGGACAGCCATCCTGTCACCCCATCCTGTGCTATCTCATGGCATCGTCCTTCTACGGCCTTCACAGTGTTTGAGACAGGCAGCTGAGCTCTGTAACTCCTCACACGACCCCTGAGAATACACCTGGTGTTTTAGCATTTCAAAGCAAGGAGCCATGAAAACATCAAACACTTGAAAGCTGGTCCTCTCAGACTCCCTCAGGACTCAGTATAAAAAGATGGATGTGATTCAGAACACCTTAATTAGACATTTACCTTCTATGAAATTAAGGATGAGCATGGAAAAGAATATTCAGTTCTTCTTTCAAGTACAGAGACAGATGATAAATGGAGCAATTCCCCATGGACTTGTTTGCAATCATTATCTCTTGGGTCAAGGTGGTCATTATTATCCATGTGAATTGACAAAAAAATATTTTTCATATTATAATACGAAAACAAGGAAGGAAAGCCCCTGGGGTTGGTATCATTTTATAACTGTTGAAGACATTAAATCCATCAAGTTCACATCTGAAAAAATTCAAAGTGAAATTTCCTGAGCTGGCTACAGTGTTTCTTCACACAGTACTATGGCAGATAAACAATATACTTTCTCTCTCCCGCTCTCTCTCTCTCTCTCTCTCTCTCTCTCTGTTCTTTTCTTTCCAAAAAACACGCAAAGAAAAAATGCATGAAGGTAATAAAATGATCAACGGAATTAAACAGGCATTTTAATGTATCAAAATAATATAGGTTCTGGGAAACAAATTTTCCAGGTTTTTACAAGCATCTTCTAATAAAAACATTACAGAAATGGACTTTTTGTTTCCCCTCCACCAAAAATCACTCTGAACACAAAACTCCCTAAGGTTTTAACACATTAAAAAAGATAATATATTTTAGATTAAAAAGTTTGATGAGTCTAGCCAATTCCATTTAAGACCGCTAGTGTTTACTAGGATAAAGCTAAACCTTTGTTACATACAAATTAAAATTAGAGTCTTAACTTTACAATTCAATCTCATTTTAAATCTCATGTTCTCTAAATATTCTCTAATGATTTTAAAGTAAGTATAGGACACACAGTCTTGGTAAAATGTGAGAACACATCAGGTCTAATTAATATTTTCTGTTAAGGGGAACTATTATATATCAAAATTTGTTACATTGCCTTATGTAGCCAATAGTTGACAACAAGGAGAGTAATAATGTTTTCTTGTATTACTGTTGTGAGGATAAATTAAATAATTTCTACATGTATTCAATATTTTGTGCAGTAATGTAGTATATAGCTCGTTACATTATTATTATGTTATGTAATTATGTAAATATTATTATTACAACTTTCAAAGAATTTGGCAAATACATGTATTTGTATAATATTTTCCTAGTTCCTTTCAGCCACCTCTTCATAAAGGTGGCAGATTCTGAGGAACTCAATGGTAGTTTAAAAGGTTTACCACATTTTGGTTTTAATCGTGATTAATGTGAACAATTCAAATCTATGTTCTATAAAGACATAAAGGTTATTCATTGCTCTAAACCTGATACACTGATCTACAATCTCCCAGGAATAAAACATTGTCAAATAAATCCTGACTAATGTTTATTACTACTATTATTCACTACTGTTGATTGATACTAAGGACATTATTAGACTCATTATATTAAAATGTTTTCAAACATAGGCTATCTGTCCTAAAAAATAAAATTTATGTAAATGATCTCTTGAAACTGAGTACAGTTATGCTATTTTGTATCATCTTTGAGAAGGATGCTTGCATTGCCATATCATAAAGTAACCTTAATCCAGTTTTCTAGGTTGCTTTTATCCTGTTACCACCAGTAATAGCTGTGCCTCAAAGTGAAAGAAAACTGATTTGTCTGCATATCCTCCTGAGCTGCTGTGCTTCATCCTGCAGGACCAAGTCATGACTACACCTTCCTTAGCTGACCCATTCCCCTCATGCATTCAAAGTGTAACTGGGGAACAAAAAAAAGCAAAACAAAAATCCCAAACAATCAAACAAAAAAAAAGTTTTGCTGTACTTCTGTGTTACTGGAAACCCCACAGATTCAGAGAGAAGGTGGTAAGCTATTTTGTTGCCCTTGTCTCACCAACAAAACCACGTCAGAAACTGACTCAGAGCAGGTGCTATCTTGAGGATAGTTCTGCATTCAGTAGAAAATTGCCTTGATTCATCCAAAGACATGCATTTATCCCACTGCAGATTTTTGTGAAAGCTGTTGGGAAGCAAGCAAGCAAGCAAGTGTCCTGCAAGACAGTTGCAGTAGACACCAGATTCCCTTCTCCTGGGTACAAGGACAGTTTCTTGGCTTACTGAGTGTGCAATGTGCATTTTAACTCACAATTTGTACCATCAATATATATTATAAGTCAATATTAAACCAACATCAAAGGCAAAATTAAGTTTGAGTTAAAATTGTATTGTTTTGCATTGCTTCTGCTTGTGGTTTTTACAAAATCTGCCAAATCTGTGAAAAATTCTAGGCACGCCAGTGACTCTGTTAATAACAGATGTTCTGGAAAGTATATCAGGTTTTCTGACTAGCAAGGACATTTTTAAATGAAAGACTCCAAAGGGTTAAGGTCAGTCATCCTTCTTACCACAAGACAATACCATGGGAAGCATGTCTACATCTATGCTATTGGTAATGGTACATGAATGTTTTAACATTCATGGTCGATGCCTGCAGTCAGACATTCGGGACTTCACATATTTGTAACACAATAACAACAGCATATACCATCTGCTGCAGGTGTACACTTCAAAATATTGCTCTAGTATACACACATCTTGTAAATATTCATATCTCAAGGTGAGTCCCGTTTTCATTTCTACTTTGCATATCAAACTATATATTTTACTTAGGTTAGACATTTTTTGTTATTTGAAAGACTCAACAAAAGGCATTTAGGGATAACTACTTCATAACTTAGTTACAGAGGGAAATTCTGTTTTGTGTAGAAATAAGATGCAAAGTGACCTATGTTATTCTGGTAACTCAGTGTGTGCCACCATTGTCACTTACCCAGAGAAGCTGTGGAAGCCCCATCCCTGGAAATATTCAAGGCCAGTTTGCATGGGGCTCTGAGCAATCTTGTCTGGTAAATGGCATCTCTACCCATGGCTGAGGGTTTGGAATTAAATGATCTTTAAGGTCTCTTCCAACCCAAACCTCTCTAGGATTTTATAATCTAAATGCACTAGATGAGATCACTGAACAGACGATTACAGTATAGATTTAGTCTTACCTGTGTAATTATTGTTTGTTGCATTGTCTTCAGCATTTCCTTAGAAATTGTTACAGTTCAGAAGCATTGGGGCTGACGGGTAGGTGACAACAGCTGCAGAAATTAATATCAAAGATTACAGGAAGTCTCTCCAGGGCCAGGACAGCCATGTGGCTAATGCTACTAGATTTATTATTAGAAATAGTCACAGGTGTTTTAAGTATTACTTCTAGTATTACATTCCCTTTTTCAAGTAGTTTGTTGTTTTTTTTTTTTTTAAAGCCACATCAAATACATATGCATGACTTTTTTACTAACTGGAAGAAACATCCTAGAAATTGAAGTTGATAGTGTGTTTCTTGAAGCATTGATTTTTCTGTTATGTTAAAATGCAAGATATTGATTTGTAGAGTTTCCTCTCAATATTCAAATACATCTATTTATTCTGATGATGTGTTTGGTCTATGTTTCACATTGTTCTGTGCGCTTTCCCATGCATTCATGTTGATCATCTTGTAATTGTTTTCTTCTGGATATTTTTGACTACTGTAGTTGCTATTAGAGGGAATTGTTCTATACTGTATTTGTGATAAATGTTTTCTTGTTTTGTGTAAAGGCATTTTGGCCCAACCTTTTCTGAGCAGTGACTCTGCGTTCATTCTGGCTGAACACCTCCATGACGTACTTGGATAAACAACTATACTGAGCACAGAAGTATGGTTCTCACTGTCTCGCAGTTCTTTATTAGGAGAGATGCAAAAAATTTCTATACTAACTTTGTCTTTGCACAGAGTTGTTAGAGTTGCAAAAGACCTCTACGATCATTGAGTTCATCTGCTAAAGGAGCACTGTGTTCAGTACTAAATCACTAAACTACCATCCAAGTGCTACAACTACGTATTTTTTGAACCCTTTCAGGGATGGTGACTCCACCATTTTCTGGGCAGCCTGTTCCAATGTCTGACCACTCTTTCACTAAAGGACCTTTTTTCTAATATCAAAACTAAACCTCCCCTGGTGCTCCTTGAGGCCATTTCCTCTTGTCCTTTTGCTCATCACTTAGGAGAAGAGACTGACACCCGTCTTGTTCCTGCCTCCTTTCAGAGAGTTGTAGAGAGTGATCACGTCTCCCCTGAGCCTCCTTTCTTCCCGGCTAAGCAGCCCCAGCTCCCTCAGTGTCTCCTCATAAGCCTTGTGCTCCAGACCCTTCCCCAGCTCCATTGTCCTTCTCTGGACTCACTCCAGCACCTCAATGTTTTTCTTGTAGTGAGGGGTCCAAAACTGAACACAGGACTAGGGATGCAGCATCACTAGTGCTGAGTAAAGGGGAAAAGTATTCTTTTAATTGTAAAGTATTAATGATAAGACCAAGGCATCTCCAGTTTTATGTTGCTATTCTAGTGTCAATATGATTGGCTGCATGCTCTGTGGTATTCTAATATAGACACCTGATTTTCCAATTGTGAACACAATTAATTTCTAAAACTGTTTAAATGTAGTGTAATATATATGATAGTCCCCATTTTGATTAAGTCTTCCAGAATTCACACAAGAGTCAGTATCACATAGCACATTCTCTCAGCTCCCTTGTGAATCAATTCATTTAAAGCTTTTGCAAAGAAATTGGTTAATTTGTGGCCTAAAAAAACCCCTGAGAGCAAGAAAGTTTAATAACCCACAGGCATTTAGGAAGGCCTACATAAACACCAAGCTTTAAAAAATAGATAAGATATAAATGTTTCCTAATAAAAAAAGTATATGGCAGTTTGTGAAGTACAATTAGTCAACTAAACTTTAGAAAATACTGATATTTTCAGAGAAGAAAATTGAAGTTCAGCAAGATTTAGATTCTTCTTTCTAATGCTATTTGAAAATCCGAAGGAAGTGTTTCTCTTATTAATATATGGGGGGTTAATATTTGGTCTGCTCCTTTAAAATGTTATTATGCAGAAAAACATGCAAAGCATCAAAATAGGACTGAAAAACAAATATTAAAATCCCAGCTTTTGGACTGAGTTGAACTTTTTGAAGAATAATCCTTCCTTGACACTGACACACAAATTTTTTTTTGTGTACCAGCTGGATTTCATTGCCATAGGAAAACTGTCTACCTCAAAGGCAAATTCAAGGATGAGTCATTCAGATCTTTAACAAGAAACACAGATGGAAAAATGCCACAGCTGTACAGAGCTGGAAGCAGAAAAGTGCATGACCTTAATGAATATGCTTTTACATTTGACAGATTCCATCAGAGAACTTCCAGTAGCTGCAGTATCCCATGGCACCATAAAAACATTTCTGCACTGTTTTATCCTACTGTTGCAAGAAAAAGTGTGAGATTAGAAATATAACATGGAAACTGCTTTTTACCCATGTTGCCTAGATCTGATATGTTCCTGGAATAAAAATTTAATATAGAAATGCAACAGCCATAAAAATGCATGTTTGGTTTTCCTTTTCATCCATATTTTTATTATCTTCCATGATTTTTGCTTTCCAAAATATTTTCTTTTATTTGTTTTCTTTCTTCAGCTCCAATTTTTGCAAATTTTTTCTCATCTTTCAAGGAATCTCTCTTTCTTTGACAAATCTGCTGAAGTTCAGCAAGGAAAAGTGTGCATCTGAGATGTAATAATGCTATCTGAGAACAATGTCTCATCTTCTGAGAGGACAACTCTTACATCAACATTCTTGATGTGCATCTTAAGAGGTGGGCTGGCAATAAGCAGGGGAAAGCTGTTATTTCAGTAAAGGCCAAGACAGATTCAGTTCAGACTCCTACTTATTAGTTGTATTCACAAATGTTCACAGCCTATTGCTAAAGAAAGCATTGAATTCTCTAAATCACTCCCACTGTTAAACCAAAAAGAGTAACACTCCCTCCCCTCCATGTATAATGTATTACAATGAGCCGAATCAGAGAAGGATAGTGGGTGCAGATGTCTTTTTGTACTCACATAACACAAAATACAGAATTTCCTGTGCATAGACAGTAGGAGAGAGCAAGTAAATATTTGATTGGGCACTGCTTAAGAATGATCTAAAAGTGAAAGAAGAAGGGCAAAAAAGGTAATGTACATCCTCTGAGTAGTCTTCTTAGAGGTCAGGGGTCAAAACCTTAAATGTGGGTACATAGATGAGACCCTAATCTTCAAGTGTAAACTTTTCTTCCCAACACCAGTTGTTCTGTACTCATTTAGGCAATGACATTCTAAAGAATCATTTGTCCTGTTCAGTAATAGAGCTTTCTTATATACAGAAGAAATGTTAGCCACAAGTATCAATACATCTCTTTTATTCAGAGGCACACAGCCATATATAATTTATTGGAATATCAGAGCTGATGGTACTGATAAGACAAGCCAAATGCTGAAAGCTCTGCTGTTTGAATAGAGAAATAAGATTGATATATACTGGGGGTCACTTTTGACAAAGAAAAGATCCTATAATGTTCCATCCCCTCTATTTCCCTTACCAAAATACTTTTATTTTATTCTCATCAGCTAGACAACACTTTATTTTCAATTCCTGACTTGTTTCTCTGATTTTTTGCTGTTTCAAAAGCCTTGATTTTGCACAGCTTCTCATGCTAAATCACTATTTAAAGCTGTTTGATCCCTAAATCTGATCATACCCCACAAGGAATACCCAGAAGATATTTCTTCCACAATATAACTAACATAGTTTAGATATCCTACTGGAGCTATAACTCCATTTATGACCGCATCTAAGTAAAGTTTCTCTAACAAAAATTGCTAAAATAGGAGAATATTGTGGAAGAACATGGAAAAGATATCAAGCCACAGTGTAAAAAAATATTTACATAAGAGCAAATATACGTGTAATGCAACAACACTGAAATCAGTAGTTTACACCACATGGTGAATTCAGTCCCAACATATTCTGTTAATAAGGAAAGTTTCATGGCAATATAACTACAAGATAGAATTCTATAGTCTTACTACAAGTTACTGCTATTCACTAGAAACACTGGTGGGTTTCTTGCAAGGGAAGATAAAATATGGATTTCCAGGTCACAGCCAGGATTCTAGGTATTTTTGAAAATCAAATAATAGCATAAGAGATTTTCAGTCTTTAAACTCTATGGTTGGTCCTAGTTTTTGCCTGGAATGCATGGATGTTGACACAGTGAATGCCCTTCTGAGAACAGATCTTGATCTAACAATTCCAGAGGGTTTCCAGCATGCTGCACATACAGCAGCCCTCCCTGAGGCTGACTTTGTCACCTCTGTGATGCAGAGTATCTAACATTTTCTGGTCTGAAACATGAGACTTAAAATCAGCTCCTGAATCTGCTGCAGGTCTCCATGGTTACAGTACAGTCAGTTGCTGTTTTGTACACAGGAATAGATGTGATTTTTAAAAACTCAGGCTGCATTTGCAGAATGACAATCTGACTTTTCCCCCCAACACACTGAGAACATATAAATCAATTTTCATAAGAGAGGGTAAATGTAAAGGTAATGCCCAGTATCCCAACACAGGCTGACAAACTTCTCAGATAAAAAAGTTCAGAGGGCAGGAGTTATGGTAGGAGAAACTGGCTTAAAGGTTTTGAGAATGAAGCCTCATAAGGTCCCAGTAACAACCATTTGTGCAGACTCCTTTTCTTCCCAAAGCCCTTTGCAGCCTAGACCTTTGCTTACTTAAATCCTGATAAAATTCCTGATTCATATGAATTGTTCTCCATTAGCCTAAGGATATAAATTCAATATTAATGTTAATTGAGTGCAGCTCCTTCACTGTCAGTGCATAGACTACTGAAAAGAGTGAAGAGTAAAGGTATTTAGGAGAATGTGTTCACCTCATTTTACATTAACAAAAGATGAAGAAAATCACAAGTAGTTTTCCATATTATTATTCATCTTTGTAAAAATATCCTCAGCTTTTATCTCTACAGCTACAAAGGACCAGGATGTCAGCTTTACTTTTTGAAACACCATCATCAAAATGCCCTCTAGCAACACTGATTTAGCAGAGACAATGCCACCTACTGAAATATTAACATCCCTTGCTTCAGGACACTTTCCTTCATCACTAATTGTCAAAGCAGAATTGACGGTGTTACCTAGAGAGCTGCTAAGTTTAAAGTGCATCACTACTGTTCTTAAAAGAGATGAGGGACCTCTTCTCATCTCTCCTTATTATGATAGGAGGAGAAGAACACAAGCTATTTCCAGACACACACACACACAAAAAGCAGTATGATGTAAGCCCTTGCCTTCTTTTCATTTTCTCTTGAGATTTTTTTTTCTCCTTCACAACTGGAGCAAAAGATGCTTTCATTTCTGTTCTACAGCTTTTTTCCTACCTTAGAAAAGGCCAAATGAACACATAATCTGCAAAAGAACAAAATTATTGTTATTCACTGCAGAATATGAAAAACTAAGGTTTCCTCTCTAGGACTAACATTGGTAAAAGATAGTGGGTCTTACAGCAAAGAAGACCACTGAACTAACATATCCTGAACTCACATATCAGAAACTTCCTCCTGAGGTCTGATTTTTTTAAATGTATCTTGCACTGTCAAAAGAGCTTGTTTCAAAAGCCTTAACTATTAAAATAGGATGAAAGTTTTCTTATATAACAGTATTTAAAAGACATTGACTGCATAAAAGCAGCTCAGGGAACTGAGTAAAGTTTTAGCTATGTCAGAATTTTTGCTGTATTTTAAGGAAGCCATTCTACAAAACACAGTATAAATAATCAGCAGCATAATCCTTCAATTCTACATTCATGGGAGGAGTTCCCAGAAAGTTTTCCTAAGCATTCATGTACTTTTCTATCTAACTGATCAAAAATTTTCCACCAAAACAGAAAATGGATGTTGTTAAGCCAGATGAAAACAGACATATACAAAACCTTAAAATAATGGTAGCCATTTCAAAACATTCATAAATGACAATACAATCAGATTTTGCTCTTCTTTTCTTTTGTAAGCCAGTCTGTTCTTTTGAAGCAAAACAAATAGCATAGGAATGTTGCAGTCTTGTATGATCTGACAGCGTCCAGTTTGATATAAAATGTTAGTTCATGTCCACCTTAGAAAGAATAACATACAGACGGAGTTAATGTCAGAGTTAGGTTTGGGGTTATTCACAATATTATTTCTTCTCAGTGCTCCATCTTAAAATTATGCACAATAAAGATGCTTGGTGTATGGTAATGGGTTCTCTGCCTGCCTATGGCTGATATGGTGAGTACGGCAAAAGTACAAAGGAATCAAGAGTGAATCTTTTCTCTGCTGAGCAAGAACATGAAAGGCCATCTACAACAGTTATTCTGTGGTTTGAAGTTAATTTCAGCCACCCTTTTATTTTGCTTTTTAAATAGTTAAATTAAATATTAAAGCAACACACAAAAATTGTTCCCATTTTCTTTAATTTTGTGTGCTGTTTGGTTACATGAATAAACTGAAATGAAAATGTTATATATAAAATTGCTCAGATGCACAAACTTCTCAACACTGAGTATTTTTCAAATGAGCATTTTTCCTTCTCCTCATGCTTTTGAGTGAGCTCTTTTTTGCCAGCCATCAGGACTGGATATTTGCAATTGCAGATGGCCACCATGATCTGACAGAAATTCTAAATATTTTTTTTCTTCATAAAGGGTTCATAGTGAAATAATTTATCCAAATTTAAGTCGCTCATTTGACACTAGCAGCCAGAAGGCATCAAACCAAGAGTACTATACCCAGATTTGTATCTAACAGGTAAGAGCATGATATGTGTGATATATGCATACTTATAGATATATGACCTACAGATTCGGCTCAAAGATTGGAATTGTTTTTCAGAGTTGCATTTGTCCGCTTTATAATTTGAATTCCATTTTAAGAGTCAGGGTTATTTCTCTGTCCATTTACTTTTTCTTGCTTCTCTTATGCAGTGCTATATAAAGGGAGCTTCTGTAAAATGAAGCAGTGTTTTGTTGCTGGTGGCATTGATAAATAAAGAACAAGATACTATAAATATTTTATGTGGTTCCTAAAGGCTACATTCACTTTCAGATCCTTCTGCATCAGAAGTAGATTCACTGGGAGCACGTTAGTTCATTCTAGACTTGGTTTGTTCACTTTGTTTCATTATATTCACAAAAAATAGCAGTAGTTGATCTTTTTTCTTCTCTACTGCAGTTACAAAAAACCCTACACAACAACTGCAATCATGATTATAGCAGAGCAAGATGATGTCATCACAGTCACAAACAGCAGCAGAGAATGTTCTCAGTGACAGCTGGTGTTTGTCCAAGGCTAGGTCTCTACGTTATGTTACATTGTGTTTGTTGTGTTACGTCATGTTTTGTTGCTGCATAAAATATATCCATGCAAACAGCAGGTGGTTCTGTGTAGGGATTTCAGTGCATAAAGCTGCTGGTTCCTGGGACAGAGTTCCCCAGCCAGATGGATATGCCCCTGGCTTGTGTATGCACACATTGGCCACAGCAGAATGAACTTTATGAGCTTTACCCAGTCTGACACTGTCTTTA
>VYZT01050782.1:274349-286133 GCA_013400735.1 Pomatostomus ruficeps | reverse complement strand
GAAGGGGAAACCCCCCTGCTTTTTGGTGTGCCTCCTGATTTTTAATAATACCACAGACTTCTTTGCCTTGCAGTGAACCAGTTCCACAAGGAGATTGCCACATCAGATTATGTGAGTTTGCTTCATTTCCAGGCAGTGCTATTTAATATACATCTGCTGTGTAATAGATGTAACAAACTGAAATGATTTTCAGTTGGGTTAGTCTTTATTGGATCTGACCTCTGGTCTAGGAGGTGAAGGGAGAGTGGAAAATGAAAGCTGATTTGGTATTAGTCCACTATTCATATTAGAAAAAGAAAATGCTTTTGCGGTTTTCCTTACAGAGGTGTCTTTATTCATTTGACATGCCTTTAATAACTAATTCTAGTTGTCTGGTTGCCAAGATAGATTTCCTACAGGCAGACTTAAAAGTGATTTTGTCCTCTTTGAATGCATGGCTTCAAATGATCCCAGAACAGCAAACATTAAACTTCCCCCTAGACCTTGAGATTTTCTGAAGCACTGTAATAACATAAAAGGATAAGACTATTAGAAAAAAATAAATAAATGAATTAAGCATGCTTCAAGTTATATGAGCAGAATGATAAAACTCCTTGTTTTTCCATGTAGACTAATATCTCTTTTCTACTGTTGGCCATATGCTGTGGATTTCTCACAATTCCCATTTTATGGATTTTGGTATCATCATTCGTAGTTGCCTGGGAAGGGAATGAGAATGTTTTGCAGGCTTCATCTGAAAGCAAGGAGCCAACAGAACTCAATTTCTTTTCTTTCTTTCGCAGATGGCTTTGTCAGTGGTTTTTTCCTCATATTGTCCCAGAGCTTTGAACGTGTATGCAGGGTACGAGTATCTGTGTATCATGTAGGTCTATGAACATATGTAAAGCTAGCATGGGAACTGTGAAGAAGGATACTTTCCTTGTCATTTATCTGGGCTGTGCACATGAAGCAATTAGGAGCAATTGTAAAGCTTGGCTTCATACACAACCAAATTGAGTTTGGGCCTGCCGGTTGCTTAGAGAAAGAATGTGAGGAAGAATATTGTCATTTCCAGGCATGAACTCACACTCTCGAGGGATGCATCTGCTATGGAGCTGTCCCAATGCATTTTGAGTTGCTAGGTCAAAATTTGGAAGCTGTCTCTCTAGTGTACCTATAGTTAAAATCTACCTTTTCTTTGGGCTACTGAAATCTTATAAGATATTAATCATACATTATTACTGCAAAGCTTTTAACCTCTGCTGCATCTTAAATCAGCTTGGTTTGGTAATAAAGAGAAGCCTTTCAGCTGAGAAGGTCTTGGACAGACTTCATTTTTCAGGTGAGGGTCTTGGTGTTGTGATAGACAGGTTGTGCTTTCTGAGCCAGTCACCCAATTCAGTGCAAGGAGTTTCAGCTCTGTCCTGCATTGCATGGAGCAGGTAGACCAGTCACTACCTCTCCTTGATGTTGATTTTTTTAATTGTCACCTGAGAGGTGATTTCACAGGATACCACACACTCTCCCCCAGGCCACGACCACCAGCTATTTCTCCACTGCCCCTTTGGCACTCTTTTAGCACTGTTAACAAGAATGATATGTTTTGACATGAGAGATCACAGCAATAGCTTGTGTAGTGTTCATGCATTTTCATTTCACTGTAGAAAACACCTTGTGCATGAGCCTTGGCTCCATCGCATTTGGTTTTGGAATGGTTACATCACAGTGACAGCTCAATAGCATTATGTGATTCATTTGAAATGTGGGTCCATAGAAACAACCAAAGAGGACAAATTTCTGGCAGCTGAATACACCGCTAACATCAGAAGTTGTTGTTTATTCTCCTTTAATACATTATATTGCATCTGATACAAAGCAATTTACTTTTTTTTGGGTGACCTCAGTTGGTGACATCAAGGCTTTTGACATGTCATTCTGACACTTCCGTACTGCCAGCACCATGGTCATCAGGAAATTTTGTCAGCACAGTTTCACGTTTTTGTGCTGAAGACTTGGCTATAAATTTCAAACATGCTCAGTCCCAACTGTAAACAGCTCCACAAGTAGCCAGAGTGGGCTCTGATGGAGCTGATAATACTTCTCAGTTACTCACTACTGTTAGCCTGGCCCCTTTCACTCTGGTGTTTGTTGTGGGGTTTTAGTTTGTTTGGTTTCTTGTTTTTCCTCAGTTCATCTAATCATTTACTCTCTATCATGGTATTGAATGTGTACAGAGGCATAGACAAGTGAGATTTTTCATTGTCTGGGAGACTGGTTTACTTTCTAAATGAAATCACAAAGTCTGTCTGGATGATCTGCCTTTGGTAAAATCATGTTGCACATTTCCTATATAAGTGTATGTCTATTCCTTTTCCTTAAAAATCTGTAGCTTACTTGGTACGCATGGACTACTAAAGAACAGAACCACTGTATGACTCAGTTCCCCTCACTGATGCAGGAGTCCTGTGATATAAATTAAATTTCATTTTTAGAAAAAAACAAAGTCATGCTAGACCTCCTTTGCTTTCAAAAGCAGGGGTTTTTTATGCCAGTGATAAGATGAAAGTTTGTTCAAGAAACAGCCCTCAGCTTATAGCATTACCCTGCCAAAATGAAACTATGAAAGCCAACTTAGTACAAACCTGCTAAAGGAATTGCAATTTTAAAAGCAGAACAGTTGTTTCACAATGTAAATAAGTATTTTGGAAAGCTTCTAATAAGTATTGTGTTATTTTTACAGGACACTGATTCTCACGCCATGCAAGTTATAGCCGTTTAATTGTATTTTATATGGTATCAAACTTTCTGCCAAAATCTGGTGTTGGAATGTTTTTCGTTGTTACGGGTCTATCAACATTACATCATTTACTGACTGCATCATGTGTGACACACATGTCTGTGCTTAACCTTTACAGTCAGGATATCTGAGCCTGCTTTAATCAAATGTTACACTACCAAATGGGTGTTATTCTTTAAAGCTTCCTTGCTGAGGAAACAGGTCTGAGTTTTTGTATGCCCACTGTTAGAGGTTGCTATCAAATTTAATATAACTTAATAAGCAACAAATTGGGATTTAGCAGAGCCCAAAATTTAGCCTTGGTTGCCTTTTTTCTATTAACTAAACCTTTGTTTCTATAGCAAGCAGCCAAAAACTATGGACTAGAAGATGCATGTCTATACTCTCAGGAAACCAGTAAGGCCAGTGGCTTCTTCGCAGGAGGAAAAATGGAGAAATGCTGGAGTTGTTCAAATGCAAAAATTTCTTCCCTCATAGAGGTGTCTGTGGATACCCCCATCACATTCTGCCTGTTCTCACTGGTATTGATCTAGAGAAGAGACAGGCACCCTCTGCAAACAGCCCTTTCAGTGCTGCTGGAGGCAAAGCCTTTGGGGTTGAATTTCACACCTCTCAGGGTAACAGGGAACAAGATTTGCTCAGTTGTTGAACAGCATGGTGTATCCACCAGTAACCTGTCCCAAAGGGGCCTTTCTTCTGGCATCCCTTGATTAAGCTGATTACTATTTCTCCATTCTGAGCCTTAGGTGATAACTTAAAATTTATGCCTCTTTTGGGAAACTCAGATACCTTGGAGGGTTTCTTTGGTGAATGTGACTGTCAGTAGTGTGGAAGGAAACGATCTTTATAAGCACCTTTCAAAACAGGAGCAAATAATAACCTACAAAAGAAAAGCTTTGGCTTAGAAATCCCTGTCCTTTCCCTTTGCTCAGCCTCCCCAGCTGTTTGTCAACTGTGCAAAAGTGAAAGACATACACAGAGCAAAGACGCTCCTAAAATGCAGGTGCAAGACCATGGTGGGATTCCTACCAAGTTGCTACTTCTATTGTTTTCAGTAAAGTTCAAAAGACAGAGTGTATTGCAAATCCCAGGCCAGGGCTAGCACATGGAGGTAGCAGCAGCTGTGCTGGAAGGACATGGAGACACCCCTAGATGTGGCCCTCCTGTGGGCTCCTGTGGGGCAGAGCTCCAAAGGGAACAAAAAGGACTCTGTGGGGAACTCCATCAGCCTCTGAAGCAGGAGAATGAAGCCTCTGATCTCAAACTGATTTCACTTGTCTAAAGTAAGTACTGTACACAAGTGTGTTGCCAAGTTTGAGCTAAAGGTTTAGTCCTGATGTTGGTGAGACCAGCAGAGTCACCTCACACAGCTTCTTAGACAAAAGCTTCCAATCCAAGGCTTTTTCCCAGAAATTCATGTGCTTCTAAGCTTCTACTGCTCTGTCCTAATTGAAATACAGACATCAGGAAGGTCGGTTGAAATCCGATGTGATACAGAGGGAGACAGTAATTTATTTGCTTGTCTGGATCCTAGAAAATTCTTTGCATCAAAGACAATATATAGATACTCATCTCAAACTCTGTTTTCCCAGAAAATAAGGGAGACAGGGCATGGGTAAACTATTAAGTTAAAGATCCTCTCTGGACCAAGGGTGGTTGGTTTAAATAAATACAGATTTAAAGTAACACTATAAGAAGTATGTTTTCCCAGATTGTGTGTTTGTAAATATAAAACATTAATTGAGACAGACTGTTACCTATGAACCTGGGGGAAGCTAGAAGAATTATTGAAGGGTGGGTTGTGGGGAGTTGTCTGGTTTATTGCTTGATTAATCAAAACATTTCTGTGCCATTAATTATTTTCAATGACTAAGCCTGTATGTGGGTTAAAGACTTAAAAATGATCTGATTTGCAGCTCTTTTCTATTTCATTTTGTAGGTAGTGTAAGTAATTCTATGTCATGAGAAAATGTACACAACACTGATAAATCCATAAAGTATTTGACCTTTAATCAATCCTAATATTTGCAATCCACAGAGCCTTCTTAAATGCCTGTAACCTTGGCCCTTCCACTCCCATTTGTCACAATTACTGTTCAAGCTGTCTGATGCAATGCACAAAGCATTGTATGTTGACAGCCAATATTTTATCATTAATAAAATAAAATTTAAAAAAAGAAGAAGTAAGAAACATTCCAAGTATTTTTGCTGGTTTGATATTTTCCAGTGCAGTGCCAGGAGAGGAAAAGGGACAGTTGTGATTTATGTTAGTGCTAGCAGACATTGTTAATTAGTGTTTACTGTTAGCAGAATGTAGATGTAGTTGGGTCTCTAAACAAGCTGATTCTTGAAGTTATGCTGATTTTCAGTGATTGTTAACCTTTTCATACTGAGAACACTGTTTGTAAAACACTTAGGTAAACAGTATGGATTGCTTTTTAAACTAGAGTTTGAGGAACCTGGAGCAGGAGCCTGTATGAATTAAAAGAGCTTTGCACCAAACCATGCAGGTCTCATTCAGGCTATAATACATGAGTTAATGTTAGTAGGATTGTTACAAGAAAACTAACATTTTCTCCTGTCCCCCAAGACTTTTATTATTGTCTTGATCAAAGAACACTGCAGTGATGGATGGAAATACTAACATGACTTACCCACAGAGAAGTTGGCTTCTGTAGACAGCTGAATGATTCAATGCAGAGAACACTCATGAAGGAACTTGCAGTTGTGCTGTGCATCCAAGCAGTTGCTTTATTTTTTTTGGGGGGGGGGGGATGGCTTTTACTCTTTGTGTGCCTTGTCAGTAAAAATTTCAAGATTTTTTTCCTTGGACAGCCTGCTTTCACACATGTTCCTGTGTCAAGTACAAAGAATAACACATTAAGATTGAGGTAAATATGATAAAAATAAATATTGCTGAAATTTCCTCTTGTAGCATTGTGTTTCACATCACCTATGATTCACAACCCCCATGAGGGAGTAGGTGCTGCCCAGGATTTTTGCTGAGAGTGAACTTATATTTTCTTTGCCTTTGGAATGAAATATGAGTCCTTGGATCTCTTCTATATAAAAACAACATTTGGATATATTGTCATACTGCTATTTGTCCAATTTCAGACCCATAATATACTCTCCAGACCTCTCACACCCAGTACCAAAATACTCTTCCACTGGAATCATAGAAACATTTATGTTGGAAAAGATTCCCATTAACCCAGCACTGCCAAGTCCATCACTAAACATGTCCCCAGGTGGCACATCTACACATCTTTTAAATCCCTCCATGGATGGTGACTCCACCACTTTCCTGGGCAGCCTGCTCCTGTGCCTGACAACGCTTTCAGTGAAGGGATCTTTCCCAATATCCAATCTAAGCGTATTCTTTATGCACACATATATCTCTTTATGTGTACACTTTTACATATATGCATTTATATCTATATATCTTTCAGAATAAGGAGGTATAATGACTATTTCAACATCAAAAGGTTAAAAGTGCAAAGAAATGGCAACATTAAAATTTTTAGACATGTAGGTTCCATCTTTGCTAGAAGGGTTTTTGTTCTCTTTCTGTATCTTGAAGATTTTTCTTAGCATAGTTTTATAAGTGTTACCAATTTATTAGCAGGAATTATACTTTTAATGGAAATCACGAAAAAATGACATGGGAATATGATCTAAGCCCCTGTTCTCTCCCATTGGTATTTCTCTGTTTTTTTTTTTCTCCCAGCTGTTTTGCCAAGGCAAATAATATGATTATAACTGAGCACCAATGTGTAAGAATTAGCATGATACGTCTCTGCGATGCTGGATGAGACCACGAGTATGATTTCATCTTTACTGCATGTAGTTTGCAGTTACCATGCAAACTCTTCCTGCCTCTGCAGCTTTTCTTTTTTGCTGGTGGAATCTTCACAGGAATGCCATGAAAAGATTTACAGACTTTTTGGCCAGGTTTACCACTCTCTGACATCCTGACTCTCTTGACAAGACTGTGTGCAAAATCTCAGCCTGTTCCAGAGAGCTCAGGGATCACATTTGAGTGTGGGAAATAAGGGCCGTAGCATTACTGTACAAGGGTTGGTCAAAAACTGAAGTGCCAGACCTTCAGTTCTACATAAAAGAGGTTCTGAGAGAAAGATTTAGGGGCAGACGCTGATAAAATTAGTTAATTTTGCTCTCTTTAGTGGAACTAAAGATTGCTAAGGGAGAAGATAACCTATTCATAAATAAAAACTGTGGCAGCAATTCAATTCTGCTAAGTACTGAATATCCTTAACTCCCAGAAGAAAACTGCTAATCATCAGAACTTATGTTTTCTGTCATTCATACAGAGAACATAAAATTCAAGAGGTCCCAAAGAACATCCATTTTCTTGACTTCATCTATGCACAAAAACTCCATTGTGCAGATTTTGCACATTTTTATAAGGCTTAATCAGAGAGTACATGCAGGTTTGTTTCAACTTGGCATAACATGTGGTGGCAAAGGTATTTGTCCTCCCTTCTATGATGATAAGGTTTTCCATGATGGAAAATCTGCAAAGAGGTCACCTTAATAGCAATTCCAGGTACAAGACTGAAAATAGCTAAATTTTGGTGGGAAATATTTCAGAGTTTTGTGGAACAATTAGGTCATCTCCATTAAATGATATAGGATGCTAGATGTAGTCTCAGGTATTTACCAACACACACCTGTTTTCATACAGGGGCTAATTGTATGGATGGTCTAGGACTCCACTTGTGTTTCCATAAACTCTTACACATTGCCCTGTGAAGGGAAACACCTAAAAGAAGCCACCATACTGCTGGAGAGACTTTGACTGAACATCTGACATATATTGAAGTGCTGTGATCTCTTCCTTCCTCTCTGTGACTTCACAGACATATACATCCACTAAGAAACAATTTTATTAGTCTCATATTTTAGGGAAAAAGCATTGCTGTATTGTGAATGAGTACTATTTCATAGTTTTTGATTGCCCAGAATTCAATCTTCTGCTGAAACTGTATTTTACAGCTTAATGTCAGAGATGCAATGCTGGTGAGACTTTTCATAGGCCTGTTATCATTGGTGTTGTTGTACATTGAACATAGAACTGCTTCTGCAGTGCTCATTTATTATTGCATGAAATTGTGCCAGTTCTCCAGGAACTGTGAAAATGCCACTGAAAGTGTTTATATGGGAAATAAATGGAAGGGGAATGCATCCCACTGTCTGATATGGTCCTCCATACAGGCAGATGTTAAATCCCTACCCCACTGCACACAGGAACTGTTCAAGCTGAGCTGGGGTGCCCTTTTTGGGGACATGAAAGTGGTCATGAATTTGCCCCTCAGACAAGTGTTTGGGATGTTAATAGTAATGTTACCTGAGTAAATGGGGTAAGATTCATCTCTCATGCTTGACTCTCTTTTGCCCTGAATGCATTTCCTTAGTGCCTGGAGTCAGTGTCCATTCTCTTCCCATTCTCTGCCTCCTGTTTGCTTTCATACCCGACACTCATTTGAAAGAGCCAGCCATATACAGACACTGGAACTGTTTATCTTTGTAGATTGTGCACTATCTATGCTGTTCAGCTTTTTGCCTTAAATCTTTTGTGTCTGATTTTTCTGAACTTGACTCATTTCCTTGAGTCTTGTTGTTTAGCAGTCTTTTTATCCAGATATGAAATTCATAGCAGGTGACCTTTCCCAGTAATCATTTTATCTTCCAGTCTGAGGTTTCCTGAGTTCACCTTCTTTTGTATTTTTTTCCTAACAAGTCTCTTTTTTGGCAAGTCCTGAACCAACTTTTGGAGGTCAGTGGCCCAGGTTATTCATAATTGCTCAGCAAATACATTCTCAGGCCAAAGTGTGGTTTCAGATCAGAGAAAAGAAAGCTGGTAGTATGGTAACAGTAATCTCCAAAGGTGAGGTGAATCGTCTATTACTGCATGAGCCTCCATAGTTTTATACTGAGCTTTCTCACTGCAGTTTTCTTTCCGTCTAAAAGTTTTTACAAGGATATGATTAAATATTATTCTTTTTGTGTGTATTCTGACTTGGGAGTTTAGGGAGTCCCCCTTCCCCTCTTTTCTGCAAGGGGAAGGGAGAGGTAAGAAGGTATACATCACCCAGCAAGACAGAAGTTTCTTTAGAAGATAAGTATGTTGTGGTATATGAAAATACCTACTGAAAACTCCTAAAAATCTTCTTATCAATATCTCTTGAAAAACCTGGGAACCCTAAAGTAAAAACATAAAAGATTTTAGTCTGTAGGGTTACTGGATTTGCCCTGCGAGTTTGACAGTGCAGACCACTCCCCATCAGCAGGAAAAGAGTTGTGTGGGTAGTGCTACATCACATAGGAAAGACCATAAAATAAGAAGTTGTAGCTCTCTGCCAGGAACTAGCAATAAAATTAAATTTGCATCCAAGTTTCTGTGAGCAAAATGACACCATTCTTTTCCAATAGATGAGTCTACAGAGGTATTGTGTTGTTCATATCCACACATATTTATATATGGCAGCTTTATCATAGAAATATCAGCAGCTCAGAAACAAATATCAAAGGAAATATTTTTTCCTTCATTTTATTTCAGTGAATTGTTAACAGCTGTTTCTTCAAATGCAGTGCAGAGAGATTCTGTGAAAGGAGAAGAAACTTCATGGTCTGAAGTTCAGTTCCTACAATAGTCTTTCATCAGAGACTTATGACAGTGGCTTGTCCCTGTGTGGAGGTGCTTGAATTTCTCCCTGCTAAGCTCACAGGACTACAGGGAGCCTGGGCTTGTATGGGTCTGTACCTTATATCAGTTTTATCCGGCTGCTAAGTGACTGTGAAGCTCACCCATGCTTGCAGACCTTTGGACAAACATGCTGTGGCAGCCAGTGACCTTCACTTTTGGGGCTCCCACTGTCTGTGTTACATGGTGTTGGGGAGGAATGCTACGTTTCCCAGGGGGAACTCGGGGTCATATGGAGGAAGCTATTTGCTTCCTTTCCCAACACCCCGATGGGGCCAGTGCAGTGGAATCCATCACACAAGGGTTTCTCTGGGTACAGGACCATCACTCCCAGCCAGTCTCTGCATTTACCCACCTTTCTCATCCCCCACGGCAGTGGCTCTGTCATTGAGAGACTTGATGTTCCAGAAGAATTGTCAAAATCATGTGCCATTGTGAGACTGCACACACACAGAGCCATGAGATGTGAAAGCATTTACTTCCCTGAGCAACAGGGCTTAGCAATCTATGTCTCTCTCTGTTATATATGTTATATATGAAGTTGTGGCTGGCCTTCTTTTATGTCAAATACAGGTGGAATTGGTTGGAAGGCTATAAAGCTGTTAAGAAGTCATTCAGTAAGACTATACGAGACTGATCATTGAGCATTGTTTTCTTGGGAAGCTAGACATTGCATAATTAGTCCCTTTTATTTGTTTTGCTTCTGATGCCTTCAAGTGTGTTTGGGTAATTTTTCCTCATTACCATATGGGATAAAATTTACATTCCTGTAAAGCAATAAAGACAAACCCAAAAAACCTGTTCTTGCTTCCAGAAGCTGAAGATGTAAAAAAACCACCAAACACTTAAGCCTGTAGTAAAACACTGAGTTGGCAATGCTGCTGCTCTTCTCTTATACCAGGATATATAATACATGTTCCCGCAGAAAGCAACAGTGTTTAGCTTCCAGGGAGCACACACAGATTTCTCAAGGAAACCCAGAAACCACAGCAAAGAGGCAGATTGAAAGGATCCCCTAATGAGTAAATACACCCAGGGCTTTTAGTTCCCCATCTGCTGTTTTGACAAATGCGTGTGAGCTGTTTTGCCAGCAGATATTGCTATGTGTGTCCAAATTACAAGTGAGAATGAGAGAGAAAAAGCATTTCTCTACTCATAAGTGACAGGCAGATTTAGGAATGTCTGCTGAAGTTTATGTGCATTATTAGGCACATTTTTAATTCTTTTGTCAACTTCTATTATGAGGTCATTTAACTTCAATGCAAATTAAACCATAATTTTTCACTTTCCTATGCTTTTTTTTCCATTATATATTTTTTTAATGTGTTGCTCAATCACAGCCCTCTAGAACAACATAAAAGCCTTTAACTGTCTGAATTGAACTACTGTGGCCTTTCTTGTCAAAAAGAGCTCTTGGATTTATTTCTGTGTACATTGACACTATAAAATGTTACTTTCTTTTCTCTTCTGCAGGCAAAGAGCTATAAAAATCAAGTTTCATTGTCATTTCAACCTTTGTTCTAAAACATTATGATGTGTAGAAAATGGATTATACTGGAATTTAGTATATACAACAAAAGGAAACTTTGTTGAAATCCAGAGGGCCATTTCTGTTCATTTGATAAATGTATTAGTTTCTTTGGTTTCCTGAATTACCAGGTAAAGGGCAACATTTTCCAGATCTAACTAATTTCACTGAAACATATGAAAGACAAATACCAGAAGTCAAATCTAACATATTCTTCCCATGGGCCTTAAAAAAACCCACCCCAAACTCTTTATTTTGAAAAGCTAAAGTTGGATGATTCATGTGAGATATGTGAGCTGAACAACACATCAAGCTGTTGTACCAGCTGATATGGCCTGGGTTTTCTCAGCACTGCTAAAGAAAAGAAACAAGAGGTGAAAAAAATGGGTTGCTGTGCTACTCCATCTACTCAAGCATCGCTGTGTCTCAGGGTTGCAACAAAGCAGGGCCTCTACGAGGAGCTCTCTGTGCCAGGGTGGGGTGAAGCTTTCAGCTCCATGGGTACAGGGCTAAATTTTGCTCCCTTTTTCTCCCCTGGGCATGGAGAAGCTGAGGGTTGGGCACTCCATGGGCAGAGGATGCTGCTCTCAGTGGTGGCTCTGTGGAGCCTTTGCTCACAGTGGCAGCCCTGCTGCTCCCACAGGTGTGGCTCTGCAGCCGTGTGTTATTACTCCATGAACATACTCCCTTCTGCTGGCACTTTCCTGGATGTGGAACACAGCAGAAAGCTCCCATCCCATCCCATCCCATCCC
>VYZT01050782.1:183549-268434 GCA_013400735.1 Pomatostomus ruficeps | reverse complement strand
GAAACGGACTGACCTGAACCCCCACACCCTGCCCCCCTTGCACTGTTGGTGGGAGGGAGGGAGGGGTGGGGAGTGGAAAGAAGGGTGTCTTTTAAAGGTTTAGTTTATTTCTCATATCCTCCTTCTAACTCAGGTAGTAATAAATTTTCACTTTTGCAACTTTTAAGCTGAGCCTGGTTTGTCCTTGGAGCGTTTTCTCCCGGTTCCTTATCTCAACTCATAGACCTCTGAGTTAATTCCCTTGGTTTTTCCCCTCTCCTTCCCTCATCTGCCCAGCTGTGGCAGGGGAGGGAACGAGTGAGTGGCTGCCGTGGGTGCCTGGCACTTAGCCAGGATCGAAACCACGACAATCAGTATTTGCCAGATTAAATAATTTCTTACTACACATCCTTTAGACTCCAAGATGTCTTATGATCCTGCATAATAAACTGTTTGTGCAATTAGCAGTAAATTTGTCACTGTAAGTCACCCTTTAAAGCTGGGAACAAGTATAACATTTATTAGTGTGTTAGAGTTTGCAGTTAAAAATAGTTATCCTCTTTTCCTATGACCGGGGCACTTTCAGGCTTGTTTTCTCCAGCTCTGTTGATACGGGGAAGGTAACAGAATCTGCACGGATATGTGATAGAAAATGGTATTCTTTGTGCAGAAAGGAAGTTTATTTGCTGAAGGAAAATCTGCAAATTTTGGATTCATTGCATTGCCACCTCTTTCAGCATTATCTTCCAGTCTTTAATGATTGTTTAACACTCCCTGTTCTAATTGCAATAGGCCTCATCTAAAATGTGCAGTTTGGTGGTATAAATAATACACTAAACAAATGTGTGAGGTTAACACACCACGCAAACCCAGTCAGCACCTGGTGCCCACCATGCAGCTTCAGCACTTACGAATTGAACAACACACAGCAAAGGACTTTCTCCCCATTGGACACTGTGATCCAGCACAGGCCCCTGAGGTGCCAGGCTGGCAGATGCCTCTGCCCTGGACTCCACAGTGAAGTTCCTGAGGCTGCTGCCTGCAGTACCAAGAATGGCATTTAGACTGTGTAATGTGGCATTTACCTCCCACAGCCTTTACCAGAACTGGTGGTTATTTATTTAGAAATCTTAGTCATGGGGTGTTATTTGATTTAGGGAGCAGTCTGTGTAATTTAGATATCCCTAGGCTCCTAAAGAGACACCTTAATTAATACCATTTCCTTGATTAGCTGATTTCTAATTAAATTTAGTATGCTGTATATATTTATTTAGTTTGCTGTATATTTTTATTTCCTTTGGTTTAATTTTGTAATAAATCTTTAGGGCTACTTATCACGTCTATTAGCTTTACAAAATCAAAACTGATGCAATATACAAGAAAGAGTTAAGTTCACTAGAAATTTCAACCTGTAAGAGGTTGAGAAATCTCTTTTATATCGGTAGGAGAAGAACAACCTGAGGTCTCCCCCAAATCATATCTGACCTATGTGTAGAGGGTAGTGCTGGGCAAAGTTGAATTCTGAGAAGGAAAAGGGGGAGACTTGGGGCAAGAAGGATTCCAAAGAAAGGATTTAATTATATTGGAATTAACTCTAAACCATTCAACTGGACTGAAACAAAATTAATTATAAAGCATTTGTTTTGAAGAAGCTAAGCCAGAAAAAGCACAATGCTGCCAAATAATATTTAATAATTGTATTCAAAAATTAGAAAAAGAACCCTCTGGGACTCCTAGTAGATCATTGAAACCAACTGCTCTTTTGATGAAGTATGTGTCTTTCTCAGATTAAATTACAGGGGCTGTCTCATGTTCTCATGAGATTCTGTAAATCCATATGATATTATTCTAGTAAAAGCAAAGTAAAAAGAATTAATTGGTGATCATAGACTTTCTAAAGAAGGGCAGAGTAGAATTTTACTCAGTTACTTAGCTGTCTGTTTCACTGCTTTTCCCCAACCTGAGCCTCTTGTTTTCTATGGCACTGGGAGAAACTACTTCTCTTGAACAATTTCACATTTCCTGGCCCTGCTCATGTCTTGCAAGTGATGACGTGTCTTAGAAAATAGGGCAACAGAGAAAGAGTGATGGCTCTTGAGTTGGGAAAAAACACAAGGAAACCTTAACAAAGAGAGAAAGTGATGTGTTTACCTTTTGCTTTGGCTTCAGCCATGTCTAGACACAGCTTTATGTGCTTAATGGTAACCACAGAGACCAGGAGAGAGTCATCTCACTCATTAATGCCTCCTTGAGACACTGGCTTCAAGGAGGCATTAGGCAATGCCACTAAAACTTCCAGTATCAGGTCCAGCAGAACGGGGCAGTGTGATTTTGGCTCCTTGAAAACAAAAATCTTGAACGTTGCTGATGTGTGCTTCCAAACGCATCCAGCCCTGGGACAGGCTGTTCACAGGCAATGCAACTCCTGTGAAACTCAACTATGGGTGCATATTCACTGCTAACTAACTTCAGGCAATACTTCAGTATTTGTGTTGGTTTGACGGATAAGGCCTTCTGAGATGTTTTGTGTAGAGACCTCAAATGTAGTCACAAATGAGAAAAATGTTAATTGGATCAGACAGCTCTGTGTTAGATCTCAGGTGCCCCACAGCTGTAAGCCTTTTTTTCTTTTCAACAGTGTTTTAGTCAAGAAGTGGAATTAATGTTGGGTTTGTTGTAACATTTCTGTTTTTTTTTCTGGCTTAGCATGGCTCCTTTCTTGCCCATTTTGAGGCTCCCACTGGGAGATAATTGAAGTTCCTCCTGGGAGAGTTTCTGCAGAAAAACTGTGGGTTTTTTTTTTCAGGCTCCTATTTCTGTTTTGCCTCACTTAAAATTGATGGAAATATGGCTGGATGCATTGATAAATTTTTAACAGGACTAAAACACCACTGTCCTGGGTGACAAAGGCAGGCAGGATGGCTGATGTGCACCGTTTTCTAATAAAACACAGTGAAGGCTCTTGGATTTTTAGGCATTAGATTTATAATTTTTCTACTGTGTTAGGCAGATTTTCATGTCTTAAGTTTCATGAAAACATTTCTTGACAACATACCCTGTGAAGGGTGAGCTGTGTGTGGAAGAGCTTGGAGGATGGCAAGATTAACTTGGTGCTTCAGGATGTGGGCCTCTGAATATTCTTCTGACTGTCACAGGACTCATCCTCACAGGCGTGCTTCTCCTAGGATGTTTCTTTAGTAGGGAAATTTGTACTGTTACTTTCAGATTTTAGTGAAAGAAAAACCAGTGCTGAGTGTCCTGACTTTGCCTCTACACACAGGTGTTAAATCTTTGTCTAAAGTTTAAATTAAGAGCTCTCCCTAAATTAAGAGGGATTTGGCAATCTCTCAAGGGTTTTCCAGCTCTCTACTGCAACACTGTAGGATTATAGAATGGTTTAGGTTATAAAAGACCTCTAAGATGAATCCAGCGCTCCAAGTCCAGCACTAAACCATGTCCCTAAGTGCCATATCTACATGCCTTTTAAATACCTCCAGGGATGATACCACCACTGCTCGGCAGCCTGTTCCAATGCTTGACAACCCTTTTGGTGAAAATATTTTTTCCTTAATATCCAACCTAAACCTCCCCTGGTGAGCCTCACGGTTTTAGAAACCTCATGAAAATAATGCCATAACAAGGTGAAAAGGAGTGGAAATAAAAATTCATGGCCAGGTTGATAATTGCTGAGTGGCATTTTGTGTATAAGTGCTTAGTGAGTACCCATGATCCTGCTCCTGCTGAACAGTTTAACCCCATCTGGGAAAGGCTGTGGATTTACTGGAGACCTACAACAGGCACTCTCCCTTAATCCCATATAATTTTTTCTTTTCCTTTTTCCCCCCAAATTTAATGTTGTGAATCAGAAATCAATAACAGCAAAATACATCTGGGAGCTGAAGGATAACATGGAGAAACATGAGAAAATATGTAGGTCATATCTTGATGGAAGTCCTTGCTTTCCAGAGGAGTAACAGTGCCCCCCTCCAGGTAGGGAACCTGGGAGTCCTTTCTGCATTTCTGCTGTACAACAGGCGGGGCAAAGAGGACATTTCAAGGATATTTTAAAAAGCCGTAATTTCTTAGAAAGCCTGGTAATTCTTGCACATCTCAAACTATCCCAGCCACTCACAGGGGGCTTGGATGGAGAGCAGATCCCAAATGGCTTCCTCCAGGGAGTGGGGGGCTCTGCTGTGCTCCTCTGGTAGTGCTGTACCATGGCTATGTGTCAATGGGCAGATGTAAATCTATTACTGTGGCCATTGTAATGTCCAGAAAGTGGCTATAGAAAGTAACACCACAGCACTGTGGTCTTGCTTTTGAACACATTCTCAAAGATATAATTAAAACCACCAAGCTTATTTCAGCCAAAGTTCATAAGTGATGGGTCTGGCATCATGCCGATTGCAGGAAGACTAATTACACCATAAATTAAACTTTTTTTCTTCCTAACCAAACATTATGACCTTTAATAAAATTGTTTTTACAACCAGCTGTCAATAAATCATCCAGGAAAGCTAGTGAGAAATGTTCTGTGAACACTCCACTTCTGTGAATTTCATTAGCTGCAGTTTATTTGATTTTTTGTGAGCTATGATGGTTTTTAAATCTCAAATTAAAGGCCCCAAACCATAAAAACTAATTCAAGAGCATTAGTGTCTTGGTCTCTGAAAATGAGCCTCTTTAATTGCAGAAATTAGTCAAGATTGTATAACGATCAGGAGGTCATTAAAAAAAAGAATAGTGAGTAGGCTGTGCTTGACTCAGCTACAGCAGCTCCAGAAAAGTTTTTTTTTTGAATATGCCCTGAATGGAAGAAAACTGTGTCCTGGTAGATCGATTTGAAAGCACTGTGAAAGGCTTTAAACCCAGGGGTTTGATTTCTGAGACAACACTTTTCTGGCCTTGTTTATTCTCATGGGCTCATCAGGACTTGAGCTTGGACACGTGCAAGAAGTTTTACTGCATGTTGTACCCTGGTGTCTGCAGCAGTGAAGTATGAGGGAGTGTCAGTAGGCTTTGCTTCGGGACCTCTTTCTGTTTTGCATTCTTAAGGCTCCTGTACTACTTCATGGTAATTACAAATATTTGTAAGAAACATACTATACCTCTTGATTTGTGACTTTAAGGTGGACGTATTTTAAAGCGAGGCATTTTTATTAGATTGGTACCAGAAAATGAAGCTGTTAACATTCTACTCCTCTGCCTCATAAGGCTCTCCTGAGCAGAGGAGTGGGGTTATTTTGTGTTGTAGAAACATCTAGAAAGCCTTTAAGTTTGAATCTGATAAGACAAGATGGCAATCCTTATTCTCAGCTCCTTTTTGGAATTGCAGGTTTCCTCACATTTCTGCTTTCCTGTCTCTATATTTTGGTATGATAATTTCAAGCCCTTCCTAACTCTCACTGTTCATCTGACTTTCCAGAGCTCATTTGTGTGGAATATGCCTTATAAAAATGAGATATACCTTGCTGAGTCCCATGTAGCTTCTGCGAGTCCGTGTTTAAGCAGTTGCTGACATCTCACACAGACATCTCCATTCCTGCCTTGTGGTGTATATTCAGAAGGTTCCCCAGGAGCTCATCTGGAAAGTATGTCCAATTCCTCATCATATTTTGTTTTAGGGACCCCAAAACGAATATTTAGTTTAAAGGAGAAGATGAGACTTTCTAGCACCTGCTTTTTATTAGTAAATTTTAAATATTACCTATTTTCCTGTACTCACCCCTTTTTCCTTCCAGACATTTTTTTTTCCTCTTCCCTGTCTGTTGTCACAAGCATTCATGCATTGTCTGAACCAAAAGTCTTTTGTCATGTTTTACGAAAAATATGAGAAAATAATGGGAAAAGATTTGGGGTCTTTATTCATCATTGCAGGTTCCTGGGAAAGTTTTGGTGTCCATGGGAAGTTTTGAGACATCCACACTCCTCATTCCATGAGCTCTTCTGAGTCTCAGTCTGACACTTCAACTTCCTTGCTGTGTGTTTTCCCTCTCCAGGTCTCACAAACAGGTCCATTCACTTATTTCTTGCCACACATGCCTGTACACTGCCAAAACCAGCCTGTCAAAAACACAAACACTGTAATGCTATCATTCACACCATTCCCCAGCCTCCAGCCCCACATGCACCAGTGTGCCCACATTTATCTCTGGCAGGGTGATGGAAGTGTCAGCTTTTATTGGTGATTTGATGTTGCAATGTGGGTTCCCTTCCTAATACATTGTAGCCTTGTCATTTCTGAAGCAAACAACTTTCTGCTTATTCCTCATATTTGATTTTTACTGAGACTGTTATTATAACTTTTCTGATGATCTTTAATAATTTTAAAATTTCAGTTTAAACAGTGTTTTATTTCCTGCAGGTATTTATGGCATTTTCTCATGCCTGTCTGACATGGAACTGTCACTTAAATGTCTCAGCAAAACAGTCTCAACTACTGTCCCATCCCAATTAAATACAGAAACAGAAACTAAACTTTCCTGTAAGTAAAATAAATCAATTACGAATTAGCAAGATGCAGGCTACTGATGAGGGCAAGAGAAATCAGAATGTATAAATATAAGTTACTTGAACTCCATGAAACACTCACATACATGTGTCTGCAAGCGTACACACGCATAATGTTAAACTTGATGTGGACTTTTTCCTTCTGGCTTCATTAATCAACTGGCCAGTTAATCTGAAATATTTCATGTCAGCTTCACAGATCTGTTTTATGTACATACATTTTTCAGCTTTTATTTTGTTTGAGGTTTTTTAATATTACTTGGCTTGCCCTTCCATTATTCTTGAGCATTTAGGGTTGAAAAAAAAGCAAATTACAGACCCCCATGGACTGATGCAGCACAAGAAGGCAGATGTTTTGTGCTCTTTTCGGGTCACACATTGCTTCTAAACTGAATGTAATGAGTCCAAGAAAATGTTTTACAAGAATTACCAATTTCATGTAGTAGTAGGCATCTCATTCTGCAACAATGGTTATCGTATGTGGAAGTCACCGGCACTTCAGATGAACAGCTCCTATTTAGTTCCTATTAAGTACTAAGTTGAATTGTTATAGCTTTATCCATGTGAAATATGTGTCAAAATTGCCTTGGTGAGCAGAATATAGTTTCCACAAATTCCCTACCTACTGGTCTATAATCTTTCTTTGTGTTTATTTATTTATCTATCCATTTATTCAAATAACAAACAACTGACTTTTGAATAGGTACTGTACTTCTCAGAAAAGACTTTTTTCCATATTGATTTAACAGGTAATTTTGTAAAGAGTACTCTCCACACATTTTCACCACAGGTGAAAATGGAAACCCCGGCAACTGAGAGAAGAGTGTCACTCTGTGGGACTCTTGCTCTGTGATATGACCAGCTTGTAACGATTTTGCATCAAACTACTTTTTTGTTTTCTTTTTCCTTTTTTTTTTCTCCTTAACCTCCTTAGCATTAGCAGAACTACTCTTTTCATTATAACTGTATCTTTTTTATTGTTTGGCTTTGTCTTGCAGCAAGACTCAAAGTTCCTACAAGAGACATAATAAATACTAATTGTATCAATAGAGGGCTACATCTGAGGGATACAAAATGTTGTTAGCGACAACATTTTTCTTCAAACTGCCATCAGAATTTTCAAGTTTAGAATTAAGTTTTTTAACTGAGGCCTTGTACCAGGAATGGATACACTCAGCAATTTTAGTGAATATGTGATTCCCAGTAGTCCCAGGCTCATCATCAATTGTCCAATTTTAAAGACATTGCCATGAGATTTTTCTGAGTTTTTGAACTGTTGTCCTTTTATTGCATTTTACTTGTGCAAGATATAAAAGACAAGTATTCCTTTTGTGGATAAAGTTTTCAGTTATGGAGTGTGTTACCTATTACTCTATACACACTCTGCTATTTCCCTTCAAGTCTGAAGTGAAAGTAAGAGGCTTTTTAGACTGCTGAAAATGTCCCTGGATTGTAGGAATGCTCAGGGAAAGCCAAGATACCAAACACCTGTTTTTCACTAAACTTGAGGATGTTGGGTAGGTCAAGAGGGGAGCTGTGGGTTAGCTCATTCCACTGAAAAGCAACAAAAGCCATAAAATATTATGAGCAAAAAGCCACCTGTTCTTGAATTAGTGCTTGCCATCTACCTTTGTGGTTTAAATTGAAAGTTCACTATCTAGGCAGCCTGTTTTCCTTTTTCTCTGAATTAGCCACAGTGGATCAATTTATACAGTGCCTTCCCAAACAGCTCCATCTCCGAGTTCTTTGCAAAACATAAATGCAGGTGCACACATGCATCCCTTTCTCTCCCAGGCACAGCATGCTAACAGAAAAGCAACTTTTCTGTAAACAAAGCATAAAAATAGGTGAGTGTCAGAAACTACATTCAATACCAAAGTACTGGAGATGAATTTCAGAAAGATAAATCTATCATGATGGACGGCTGCAAGACCACTCCTCAATTTACTCCAGGTGCTGTATTTTACAAAAGTAAATGCTTTCCAAGTAGCAGCTCTCCTCTGACAGCTTCACAATCCTCTTTTGTTGGACAGAAATCTTGATGGTCTTGGTTTGTTGAGATTTAAAATGTAAGTGTGGAAGAAAAGAGCTGATCTTACAGAGGAGCCATGTACCTGACAGAGGTACTCTGCAGTCTGAAGAGGCCTTGCTATCCCATTACTACATTGACCAAAAGACAGCTGGCTGAAGGTAAGAAAATCAGCTTGAGAGAGTTTTATTATGAGGTGCCTCAGGAGGCGGTACCCTAAACATATTAACTCTGTCCTGCTCTAAAGCTAATGTCAATGCAGCTGACTCTCAGGGACTAAATGTTATACAGGAATGCTTATTTCAGGTTTCAGTATCAACCCTTTGACTCTTCTAAAAAATGCCTGCTGTTACTGATCTCAGAGACCCCTTGGTGTCTGTTTTCCTTGTGGCATAGGCTATTTAATCTGTTGTATTTGCTTAGTGTGCATGCACTTCAGTGGTCTCTGGAAAATGAGGCTGGGCTGGCTTTCAGGAGAAAGTGTTTTATCATTAACTCCACAGCTCTTAGGATATTGGGACAACAGTTATTTGTTGTTATTAATTTACCTATGATGTCTGAGACCTATGTTCATCCTCCCCTTCCCATTTTGTCAGTGAAGAGAGAGCTCATTCTTGAGGTAGTGATTCAGGTATCACCTCACAGGGCTGAGGCATCGTTTCTGGAGATGATCCTTCCCTTCCCTTCCCTTCCCTTCCCTTCCCTTCCCTTCCCTCTTGTCCAGCAAGTGTGCAGCCAAGTTCAGTCCAACGTCTTTATTGTTAACATGCATTTACCAAGCAGTACAAAATTCCCAGGAGAAGCTCAGCTTGCCTGTGTTTCAGTTGTTTTATATTTTCACATTTCTCTGTGGTTTTGTTTGTTTAAAAAAAATCATTGTCCAAGGGAAAATATTCTCTCAGATAATGCTATAAATTGTAGTCTATCTCTGATTCTTCTTATTTTGTTAACTCTGGCTTATTTAAACTCCAAGATCAAGCAAGACAAGTTTAATTTTGCAAGCAAATAGCTAAGAATGTTAGAAAAGTGGAAAGAAGTCATCTCAGTCTCTGTAAGAACTATACACAGATTACCTGATGGATTTTAATGCCAATATATCAAAGGTAGCTTGTATGACTTTTATTAGAAAAACTTTAGAAAACTCTTAAAAATCACTAAAAGATGAATGAAGTGGCTACTTGATTTAGTATTCATACAGACTGCTATTTACCAAAAGAAAAGCCTCACAATCTGTTCTGCGTACTCCAAATCCACTTCCTAAGTCTCTGAGCCTGTGTTACCAACTATTTCTAAAGCTCTGTTGTAGCACCATTAATAATCTTTTTGATATTCATTTCTCTAATAAACATAAATCATCATGAACTCATTTGGTAGGAGCATGGATACCATAAGTCTTTCTATGTTATTCCACCACTTCATAGAAAGACTCAGGTGTGGATCTGACTAAGACTCAAGCAATATTGCTGTGGATGAAAACTTGAAGGAATCCGATCTCATGTTGTGAGTATGGGTGCCCCTGTGTACTCTGGTGTGAATTTTGTCTGGATTGTGGCAGGTGAGACCATGAGGGAGATGCAAGACTGATTCCTGCCTCCTCTGAGCTTGGAGAAGGCTCCCTGGAGCATCCTAGGAACACGGTGGGGCTCCAGGTGTTTAGCCCAGGGTGCAAACCCTCCTGCATACAAAGGCCAGGCCAGTGTAGCTGGTCCTGTTCTTTTGCTTCTCTCTCTTGGTTGCTTAGGTTAGCAACAGCAAAGGCATCGCCTTCTTGGATGGGGCTGCTGGCTGCAGAGCTGGGCTGCTGCTGCCAGGTCTTGGTTTCCTGTAAAGCTTCATCTCTCAGAGCTGAGATGGTGCATGAGGGTCATGGCTCTGATACTGTCAGGACTTGGACTTTTGCTGGGAACAGGCCTGAAGTCGAACGAGAAGCAAGAAGGTCCTCCTTAGATGGCTTTTCAGCTAGTGTAGGTTGTTGTTGCTCTATGACAATCCGAAGATAATTTCCACACGTGAGGATTTGCCTGCTTTGCCTTTTAAACAGATCTCCTCTTTAATCTCAGTTGGAATTCTGCTTATATTTTATAGCAGAGGGCAGTGCCAGACATGCAGTACCTGTGGGCAGAGGGGGATAAGCTACTCATGCTCTGCTTTTCCGGTTCCTCACTCTGAATTTTCCTGCTTGCAGCAATTCTCCAGCTGTGGGGAAAGGTGAGGAGGTGGGCAAATAGGTATACAGTATCACAGCATATTCATTAGCTTTGGCAGGAGGTAAAAAGGCAGGCTTGAAAAACTTAATGAAGACAACAGGACCAGGATTTCCTGTTTTAACTTTGGTTTTGTACATGGCTCTGCAAACTGTGATTGCTGGTCCTTATGGTGAAAACTAAGAACTGACATAGAATAGGGAAAGGAGATAAAATTATATTGTCACTTCAGTCCAGTATAAGCTATAAAGATGAATTGAAGAAAAATGTAGAATAACTCATCTAACATGGCAAAATAGAAACCCTTCTCTTTACCAAACAAACATGTCTCTCCATTGCCACCTCAAAAATAAAGTCTGTGCTGAAATTGCTGACAGACAATTTAAACTCTCCTCTTGATTCATACCATGCCTTTACACTGACATTTTATTAAAGTTTTTCTTATATATTTTGGGTTTGCTTTTTGGAGGATTAATTATTTACATTTAGACTGGGGAGGCAGAAGGCAGGCTGGTTTAAAAGCTTCACATGGCTGACTATTTTTTTCATACAGTGGGCTATTAATTTACAGTAATTGCAAATGATCTCTGCACTTTAAAGGTTTAAAATGTCACATTCTCAACATCTATTCAATGTAAAGAAATATGCCAGTTTCTTAATGAGTCCAAATACTGGTCTGCATGATGTGATGGAGGTAAATTACATCCTTTTAGGACACAAACAACAGTAATAATTTATTTTTTTCTATTAGCCTTTTTACTGTGGTTAAATGTTTTTTCCTAAACAGCTTCTTCTAATATCTTTAATTTGCAGTATTTTTACTGATGCCAGTTGTTCTGCTGAAGTTTTGCAAAGGATTTAAACCACAGTGGTTTGTTCATTGCACTAGAAGTCTAGAGATTTCTTTTTGTCTGTAACTGTGCTGTATGATTTTTATGTGAAATTGGTTCTGTACAACTGTAACTAACAGGATTTTCCTGGAAACAATCAGAACATCTTGTACCAATGTTTACAATAAATATATAAGAAGAAATTGATAGCTATCTAACAGTTTCCAGGAAGATGGGAATTAATACAAAGCCAGCCTCTGAGTGTTTTTCAAAGAGAAAGATTGGGGTTTATTTTATTTCTATTGAAACTTGTCATGTTATTTGAATTCCCTTGACATTTTTTCATACTTCAGAGCCTTTTTAACATTGTCCAACCATCGAACAGTCTGGCCTTATGTGATGCCTGGGAAATGTTAATTGAGCGATCCTGGGTTTAACCCTTCCTTCAAATACTTTGTAAAAATACAGCTGTTAATAACGTTTATTTGGCTTCAATTTAGATATGAAAAAAATCCATTTCAGGAGGTTACTGAAAAAAAGTTTAGACTTAGTATGTGTTCCCCACATATTAAAAGCAATGGCATGCGCTGTAAAGAATAAAAACCACAACACACAGACATCAGTCCTCATGGGCTAATGGAAATCTAGACCTGATTAAAAACCCATTTCAGGACTTTTTTATTGCAGGGGTGGGTTTGATAGCTGTCAGTGTACAGGAAAATAGCACATCTGGAATCTTACTGTGTACTTGTGCTGGCTGGTATAACTCAACCTGTGTGTCAGATTTTTTTTTTTCAATAACCAAGTTTTATTTGGTTTGTATTAATTTTTAAAAAGTTTTTGGTAAGTATGCTTATTAAGTACTAAATTTTTACCCTCCACAAATTAAAAGCTATATTTTAGTAGTGAGCAGTTTCCTTTAGAGAAAAGTAGGAAAGCCAGAAATATGCATTAGTAATATAGAGAGTTATTTGATTTCAAATGTACCCCAATGGCTTCTCAGGGATGACTATTTTGCAGTTTGTTTAATGAAAGTTGCATTTCTCTTGTGCCTTTTCTATCCAGTTATGAGAAGTCTAAAAGGAGATATTAAACAAGTAGTAGGCTCTGACTACTATTACATCAAGAGTTATTTTCCCATTAGGAAAGTGTGTATGTCTAGGAAATTGTAACTATCATTTAAAAACAGATGGATTTACTTGTAAAATCTGAAACTCCAGTAAAGAAGAGGCTTTTTTTTCTAAGCAATGTCTTGGAGAAAATGAAACCGTCACCTACAGATCAAGGACTTCAGTGTTGTTTTCACATTTCACATGGAACCATAATATTAATCAAATAAGTGAATTTGTAATCATCCTGAAGTTAAAAACAAGAACATAGCAATAAAAATCATTTGACGGTCCCCCACAGCCTGAAATTTATTGTCTAGTTAAAATTTTAATAGTGCAGTTCCGGAACTTTTATATTTATTTGCTCTAGAGATTTGTACAGCTGAAATATTTAATATATTTTCATATATTCAAATCATGGTCTAAAATCAACAATGACCTGGATAGTGCCTGTCTTGGATGGCCCTAAAAATCTCCAAAGATTTAACTACACATATGAGTTATTAATGTTTTGGCAGTGTCATTTTAGTCCTGTTCTACTTGGCAAACCCTCAATATTTTGAAGTTCTTGCAGGTTAGAATTACCAGGGGAAACTGTAATTCTTCAATGGGAAGAGAGACAGAAGGGGATAAATTTTAATCACATTCTATTATCTTCAAGATGACAATGTTTTTGAAGCAAATTATATACTATTTATTCAATGTTTATACAGTATGGATGGACACACACTTAAATGTCATTCCACTGTTGAAATGACTACTTAAAAAAGTCATATAAAGGACCTCTGAAATTCTCTACAAAGTGGCCCAAAAAGTTCAGCTAATTCATTTTGGCTGAGGTGGAGGAAAAAATGTACACCTTTCTAGGGCAGAGTCACCCACAGGAACAATCATTCATCAAGTAGTCATAATCTTGACACAGCAGAGTGTGCATCAATTTTATTTGCACCAAAGTTGAGTGAAATACTTGCACATGAAATATTTGGGAACTTCGTGTGATACCCTAGTTTTGCTCCCAAACACGCAAGTATTTTCTGTTTCTTAAAGGATTTAGAGCAGGGTTCAGTAGTGACTTCTCAGATGGTTATTTATGATTTAGAAAATGTACTATGTGCATTTCCCAATACTTTAGAATGTCTTATGCATGAGAGCAAACTGTACTAGTTGAAATATATGAGTAAAGCATATGTCATAAAGTAGTACACTGGCTTTTGCTTTTCTTATTAAACAACAGTTTTCAGATAGTATTTGACTTTAGAATGCTGTGATTCATGGGTGGTCAGTGAAAGATATTCTGGGCATTTTTTATTCTCTAAAGGCCAGAAGTTGAACAATCCTGGATTTTATCGGGCTCTTTCCTGGGCTCTTGCACTGAGTTCCTACCTTATTTTCCTGATTAATCTTAAAAGGTGTAAAGCCAAGGACAGAAAATGATTGATTAGCAAAGTCTGCTTTGCCAGACAAGATCCGTCACATTTTAAGGCTCTAATCAGACTGAGCAAGCTATGAAGTTACTGAGAGGCTTGTGGGCTTGCAAGGACAGAAGCCTGCAGTTAGAAATTATTGAGAGGTACCACTTTTTCTTGTCCTATGCAACAAGAGGCTTCTCTGATTTTGACAAGTAACAACAATTTGTAGTTGCGTATAAGTGGACAATTAGTATTAAAGGTGTGAAAATACTCTCACAGGACTGCAACTTTTGCATAGATTCCTGGATTTCAAGAGAGAGGACAGGTCTTAACAGTGACTCAGCCATTTCTGCCAGCCATTCTAACATCAAGCTTATAGACCCAAATTCAACCAAACCTTATTTTTTTTAGGAAGACATTTGGTTTTGCTATTAAGTTTTCAAGTGACAGGGAATGTATTATGTCAAGTAGATGATTTCAGTGCTAATTCACCTACCTAGTAAGAATGCATATTATTTTCAGTCTGACTTTGTCTGCTCTAGCCATTGGACTTTTTCATATCCCTGTCTCCAAGTTTAAAGCAGACTTGGTGATTTATAAGATGGGAAATATTTTTGGCATGTATGAGCTTATAAACTATGATCAAGTCAAGCATTTAAATTACCTTGGATAAGTTTGAATCTATAGAGCCTTTCAGGAAAACACAGGTTTTCCATCCACAGCACCATTCCTGTAACCCTTTTCTGAGCTATTCCCAGTTTCTGAACATCCCTTTCAACTAAGAGTCAGCTAGAGAGCTCAAGCTCAGAGATTCCGCTTGTCTCATGCTCTTTTATTACTCAAAGTAATTTACCCTGTGATCCTAAGATGCCCAGAGTAAAAAGCAATTTTTCTTTAAAACATTGTGAGCTTTATAAACCATACAGAGCTCTCTTTCAGGATGGTAATTCTCATCATTTCAGCTGTCATATCATATTTACTGCTGTCATTGTCTTCTGTAGAAATAATGAAGTGAAACAATGTCTGCAATTGTTAACCTCATCCTGGGTATGAAATGTTCATGTTTCCTAGCAGACCCTAAACCAGAGAGAAGTAAACGGAGGAGGAAAGCTTTGGCAACCCTGAAAACCATGAACAGAAAGTTGCTGCCTAGAGCCAGTGAAAGGAGAAGGGACACAAGGATAACAAATGGAAGTTTGTGTGGGTGACACCTCAGGGCACAGTTGTGGAAAGCTCTTGGGTAGGGTGGGATTTTCTTGTGTCCCAACATGGACAGTTGGAGTGCAAGGGCCAGAACTGCAGGGCCTGCTTGGCAAAGTGCAATTGGAAGAAGGAACATTTTCAATGCCCTCTTGGATGCACCAGGGTTTTTGCTTATGAAAATGACATAAGAAGTCCTAGAACAGCCATGTCTGTCACCATATTAGCTCTGTCACAATCTGGTAGATACTGGGCATTGGCTTGCTGGTGTTAGCTCTGATCATGCTTGAAGACTTACTTATTTTTCACATTCACAGTATCTTCATTATACTTTTATATCCTGTAGAAACTTCACATTTGTTCTTTACAGAGAAAGATTTTTTTTTTTTTTGTCTGTTTGGGGTAAGGGATCTTTCCAGCCCTGGACCTTAGCAGACTGAGGAAACAGGAGTTGGTGCGAAATGCTTTGGAGGTTTTAACCCAACCTGTCTCTGTGGGTAGAGGACATCCCTTCATCAATGGACCATACCTAGCAAGGAGGTCTAGTGACATGAGAGTAAAAGCAAAGTCTTCTACTTCTGCTAGATTTCAGAATACCACACTTTAGTTATAGTTAAAGATAATTTTTGTAATTTAGTAATATATTCTCTGTGGTTTCTAATCCTGCACCCAACTTTAGCTCATTATCCCTTTGCTGGCTTCATTACTTCCTCAAATCCCCCACATTTTTAACTTAACCAGGACTTCACACTCAGCTATATTGAAAACTAAATGGGTGTAGAAGAAAGAGAAGTCAAAATGGCTCTGTTACTGCTAAGGTAAATATTCTAAAATATACCAAAAAAACAAAACAAAAAAACCCAAACAAAAAAAGATGATGCTCCAGTGTAAAAATTATGTTGATCAGAGTGTTCTGATCTTGTAAGCAAATGTGCAGATTGCTGCCAGAAGTGGGTAATTGTACAAATGCCTTTAATAAGCTGTAGAGTTTAATTCATTGAGTAGAAATTTGGAAGCTGAAACAAATATTTTCTTTCAGAAAATATCAGTTTGTGATATTCAAAGCTGGAAAATACTATGCCTAGTTTATAAAATGGGGAATGAAGTGCAGGGTGATTATGTGATTTGCCTAAGATTTCAGAGGTGTGTGGAAGAGAACTCAAGTGTGGCAACAGTTCCAAGGAGAAATGATACCTCCAATGTATGTAGGGTCAGTTTAGCTCCTTGATGCCTATGAGTCCTACACTTCTGCACTTATTGCCTGTGAAAAACTTCCAGTCAAAATGTCAGCATTTAGTGTGTGTTCACTTTTCATAGGTGCAAATGAAAACACCAGATGGAACCCAAAATTTATCTGACTGGATACTGTAATGATTGTCTCAAGCATTCTTTTCTTAGCAGGACATAGATCTACTGCTACTTCTCTTGACAGAAAGGGTCACTGAAAGTGTTCAAATGATGGTGCTTTTCTAACCACTCTGAGAGAATTAGCTGCACTAAAATTTTTCCTGACTTGTGTTACCACAAAAATTGTAAAAACAAGTTTTACAGGCTCTAGTGCTTTAGAGCAAAACACATTAAAAACATTTCATGACCATTGCTTCTTGCATCTTCCTGTTAATTTATGTAATTTAACCCTATAAAAGAATCAAGAGCTGTTTGGTTGGAACAGCTTAAGATGTTTATTAATATTTGTTGGTCCTGCTGTACATGCAGTGTGAGCCTGGACAGGAACACTCAGCTCTCAGCGCTGTGCTGGCAAGAAAAGCTAACTTTGCATTTGCATAAGCATGTAGGAAATAAACCCGTTATGATACAGTGGAATGCAGTTGGGTTTTTTCTACTGGATCATTAATTGGAATTTCATATTCCGGTGGTGTTCATCCTCAGACCTGAGCCTAAAGGACCTCGCACCTCCGTGGGCCTTCCAAAGCTGTATGATAAGTGCCTGATTAGAGGGTGATTTGTGACACTGTGGATGCATTATGGGAGCATGATTGGAGTGTGATTGGGGAGTGATAAGAATGGGCTGGGCGTGGGATGGGTGCAGGATGTGCATGGGACGGGTGGGGAGTGTGCGTGGGATGGGCGTGTGATTGGACCCTGATGGGCGAGCGATGACCACTGGTTCCAATTATAGCTCAAGTGCAGCTGCAAAATTCCAATGGCACCCACATCTTAGGCACAGCTTTCCTGCCTCTCTTCCTATATCACTGGGTTAATTTGCAGTATATGCAACTGATTTGGCAGATATATGGATTCCAGAATAACTTGGCACCAGCTGTACATATTATTGGCAATTTTTCAAACCTCTCCATTTGTGGGGATCTCAAAGCCAGTCTCGCTTCATTTGTAAATGCAGTAATTTGACCAAGTCATGCATGTTGCCCTGTAATAAAGTTATTTCTCCAATAAGCTCAGACCTGTTGGACAACTTTGTGCTGGAACTAATTATGCTTCCTGACATCCACTGAGGAGTGACTCTGAATTTGCATACGCTTGTTTTGTATCATAATTCCTGACCTGTCAATTTATCTTGTTCTGTATATTATGTATAGTCACACTTTACAGTAATGTGGTTTTTCATAAGTTATGCAAGTTATGCATTCTATCATCTGTAGTTTCTTTGTGTCAGATTATTTGGGCTTTTTTTATATCTTGGGTATGAATGAAATCCAAAGGTTCAATAAGTGAGGCTTTATGAATACTGCTGAAAGTTTTCTCATGTGGAACTTTAAAATACACTAAAAGGACACTGTATTTCATGTTTGAAGTTTTGCTCTAGTGGAGGAGAAAAATGATGAAACAGGAGAGAAAGAAAATGGCTCGTGGTGAGAGAAATGTGAAGACAAGGTATGAAGGAGACTGGGGCAACAATTTCTTTTCTCTCAGCCCGTGAACAGGGCTTGCACCCAGTTCTACATGCTACAGAGTTATATTTGGTATGGCAGCGAACAAAGAAAGAAAAAGTTGGGCATAAATTTTAGGCTGTGTTTTTGCATGGTGCTAATTTCTCCCATGTTGTTCTCCACCTTTTATTCTCCTCAGCATCAATCGTGTCAGCCAGTATTTACTTTGATAATTCTACTTTCCTCTATTATGGATGGCCAGGCTGGATCCAGTTCAGGCTGGAATATCAGGTAGAAGCAGGACATGTGAAACTAAGTTTAATCACCACATGATACTTTCTGGTGGCCTAGATTTACTAGAGAAAAAATGGAGTTCCTACAGTAAGGTTAGATAGGTCTGCAGGTGATATTGCTGGAGCAGTAACACACCCTCTAATTCACTGAGTGCAGCTTCTGATAGGAATGTGATGTGTCAGCTGGATAGAATCCTGCTAGGAAAGGCTATAAACCTTTTTATTAAACATGATACAGCTTGTCTTTACTTCCCTCTCCCCTCTAGTTCTTAGAATTGCAATTTCTATCCTTTTTATACAGTAGGAAAAATCAGGCAAAGAATGAAAGATTTCATCTGGATTATGAACCTCTTTCCTCAGACCTCCTAAATGGAAATAGTTCCTGGAAAGTTTGGACAGTTCTTTTGTTTCCCTTAATGCTTGCAAACACTAAACCACCAGAGCAGAAGAGAGATTTGTACTGCCATAAACTACTTGGTGATTTTCTTTCCTTTATGACTTCTCTTTACCCTGTCTTCTAGTGCACAGCTTGTGGAAGTATGTCACATTTCTGTGATGCAGCAGAGTGGGAGGCAGAAAATCTGGATCTTATTACCAATTTGGCCATAGTCTTCCTATGTGAATATGGGTAAGTTATTTCTTTCTGCACTCAATACAGCCATGTTAATCACCTACTTCACAGGGTGAAGGTGGCTGATCTGTAGTATTCTTGAAGTATTTAAGCAGTTAAGATGGAACTCCCAATGTGTGTAAAGTATGTCTTTGTACTGTGTTTGGCTAGTGTGGAGGCTCCCGGGCAACCTGAAGCTTCTCTGTGGGACAGAACAAATGGCTACAGCTGCTCATGCTCATACCACCCAGATATCCTGGGATGTGGCTGCACGGCAGCCTGACTCTGCTCTTCAACAGCTCCTCAGGTGAATCACCCTCATGTTCCACCCTGCTGAGATTTTGGTATGAAACATGTAGGATTAGCAAAGTTGGCTATCGCTCTTATGTGAAAATAAAAGGAAAATACCCTGAGCTCTGGTGAGAAGAATTATCAGAGTAAAGCAGGCTGGAAGAGAGCAGATGGTCCACTCCCTCCTGCCAGATGCAAGTTTACACCTGCATGTCTGTTTAAGCCATGCTTCAAAACCTGCCACTGATGCACCAAGCTGGTACCAAAGTGCAAATACTAACTTTCAGCCATCTTCTTGTTCTCCAAAATAAATAAACCACATGGGTTAAAAAGTGCAGTCTTCCCCACACATGTCAAAAATCTCTGGCTCACTCTGTTTGCTCAGTTCCTCTGATCCTATAAATTACGTGTACTCTCTTTGTCTTGGACTCCTACTGCTTTATTTTCCCACTTACTGCATAGCTTGGCAACGTTAGAAGGGACATATTTTTCCTGCCCTTCCTTCTTTTTGTTTTTCTGGCTGTGTATTTTATTTAACTGGGGCTGTAAAATGACAGCATTAATTGCCTGCCTGGCACAAGCTTCACGCTTTATTTGATAGTGGGCACTACTTACACCATAGTGTAAATATAGCAAAAGGTCATGCTAACCTACTCCTTTGAGTGCAACTTGTCTGTGCAGTGTGTGTAAGGAAAAGGCCCTCACTGGGGACTGACAGAGGTTGAGAATAGATCTGGAAAAACGTATTCTTCCCTAGAAACTGAACTGAGAGAATGAGCAACCTCCAGGTTCACAGGCAGAAATAGGGCTTGGATTCAACTCCATGCAAAGCTGATGGATGACACAGCCTAGAAGAAAGGAAGAGGAGGGAAAGCTCCCACTTGGTAAACAAGCTATTCCCCAGTTGATTCTGTTTTAGATCCCCATCCAGCAAAGGCTCCTGCGTGCACTTTATACGTTTACATAGTTCCACCAATCCAGGTGGGACTTCAGGGTGCTGCCCAATCAATCTAATGTAAAATTGTGTCTGAAGATTAGGTGACTTCCAGGACTGGGTCTTTACTGACAGTCTTTGGATCGTTTAGAAAAAATTGCATCTTTTCAGAGCAATCAAGGTACCAGGAGGAACTCAGAATATGAAAAATGGACCTGTTTTCTCCCAAAATTACTGCAATTAAAGATTCTCTAACATTTTATTACAGTTTTTTGCTGCTAAGTCTTTCTTGCTAAACTACACTTAAGATTAAAGCTTTTTGAAGGTGGAAGGGTGTAGGAACAAGTTCAAATTGCATTAGTTGGTAGGGTGTAGCTGGTTTACCAGAGTTACCAAACAATACTTAACTTCCATACAAACATAACATGCAATCAAATACATTCATCTTGTTCATCAACTAGAATTGAATCAACATGCAGAATTTAACTGTGCTTGATATCTGCACATAACATTAAATGATCTTGAAAAAGTTTGCCATGATATTTATTTTTGTCTTTTCCTCAATTTACCAGGAACTAAGGGAGCAAATCTAAAGGAGCAATTTAATAAGAATATGGGGGTAAGTGATGGGAATTTAAAGGAAAAATCTGGTTATTAAGGTGTTTTGCTTCTGCTGAAAATCACCTTAACTTCTCATGCAAGACTTCTGCAACTTCTGCTTTTGCAAGTAGCTTTGTGGGTCTTCATAGCTGGAAACCTGATATTGTCTGTGGCCTTCATGGATGAGAGTGCAACTATGACACTCTCACCTTCTATCAATTTTCCAGATCCAAGAATGCTAATACTTTTCGTATGCAATCACACTGGTGTTTACATTATTTTGGGATTTGAAGTCTGTTTTGATGCCTTATAAAGTCTGACATTGCCTGAATAAACAAATTCTTAATAATTGATTTAAAAGCATAGCTGTACCACTTAATCTGTCTGTGCGAGAGGCATTTTTCCTCTGGGACTGGACTAACCCAGCATTTAGTTAATCAAGTTTTAAAAGCTGTGAATTTAAGCTCTTTGGGATATATACATTACCAATTGCAGGAAGTTGGGAAATAAAAGGAACTTTTCAAATAAAAAGATGTCAATTTAATAGCAAAGGAGCTGGAAACAGATGTTTCAAGCAAAGCATAAGAGTTGTGTCATTCCTTTAAGTTTTCAAAGTCACTTCTTGTCAGATGCATTGGTTAAGAGAGAAAATTAATGAGCTGTGTTAAGTTTTATTACACAATCTTCTGATGTGGGAAAGCTTCCCTGCAGGAACAGCTCTGTGCATGGCTTAACTGATTTAGGCATGCCTGGTGCAGTATTCTCCAGAATGTGTTGGAGATCAAAGTAGGGAGAGTTATTCAGGTTTAATGGCAAGGTAATTAAAAGAATATGGGGATTATTACATATAAATCATACTTGCATGAATTTGCTGGTAAAATAAAATCTAATAAACACATTTAAAAAATGAGATCAGGAAAATATTCAGCCACATTTTTTACCATTGCAGATGCAAATCTGCACCCTGAAGTCTGCAGAGTTGACCTCTTTCTGCCACTGCAGAAAATCTGGCCCAGTTGCATTCTAGTGGTGTTTTCATCTACCTTAAAAACAACAACAAAAATCATACTCAGCACACTGAGCTCTCCTGCTGTATGACAATGTGAAGATGAGTGCTTTGTACCAGGTACAAAGTAGGCCCAGGTAGAGCACTCACAACAGTTCCCTTGGTTTCTGAGGTGATTTCATCTAAAAATTCATTCTCCTAGAAACAGACTTTTGTGTCTAAACATTTGTTAGCATCTGTTACAGTGCAGAGCCTAAGTGAAGAGAAGGTTTTGATCAACAGCTTCTTGTTAAAGGGGTGAAAAAAGCCCTGGAAAAGTGCAAAGAATTTCTGTTCTCAGGGGAGTGCATACAAGCTGAGGAAAGATTATGGCTCATTCTTTCTGGGCATGTACAGGAGAAATGGATGCTTGCACTATACTCCAAACAGGGGCTCAAAAATCCCAGTCTAGAAAGAGGGAGAGATGATCCAGTTGTAAATGTTGAAGTGCTGATCATGAAATGCAGAAAAGATTTCCCTCTGGGTGAGAGAGAAATGAAGATTATTGTGAAACCTCTGTTTAATCAGAGGAGAGCTTCCACATTTCTGTCACATAAATATGCAGAAAGGATAAGCTTATAGCTTCAGCTGTCCTGAATTCAGTGATACCATATGATGACAGAACACACATGCACATGCCTGTATAAATATATACACAGCTGAAGTCAAAACATATAACACTGTCAGGACCGAGCTTTCTCTTTCTAAGGATGTGCATATGCCCTCCTTTGTCTAATTGGATTTATGACTCTTCATGCCTGTGTATATGCAAGAGATGTAAAATAGCTTTTGATGTGAAATAACATTTTCTTGTACCAACTACAGGTCCCTGAGAGACTACATGTGAAGTTCACAGTGAAAGCTCTGCAGCTGAAGCCCTGGCAACAGAACAAGCAGAACACGCTTGGCTGTCGTTTCTCCAGTCTTCTCTGCTGTAATCCTAAATTGCATGAAAGAGGAGCTATTGACTGGCAACTCCATGCAGATGAAACAGCTCAATTTTGACAAGGAAAACCTATGTGAAGTTTCAGGTGAAAATCTGCCCATGCTTTGCTCTTCTGGCATAATTTCTTGAAGAAACTGAAGATACCACCCCACAATGGCAAAATGTTTAAAGGTACTTGATTGTGAAATGCTGAACGTCTTGGTGTTTGGCATGGCTACTCTCCCACTTCTAACCTTTTTCAAAGAATCATGCTACATCTAATAATGATAATGAGTGTGTATCAGAGATATACTACCTGGAACTGGAAGATGATGGACAGATCTGAAAGTATTGCAGAACTAAGTTTTATCTGCATGCTTCCTGAATATGCACAGCTGTTAATCACATGTGCACAGACTTGAAGATAAGGACCAGATAGCTCACTGAGATTTTGAAACAACAATAACGTAAAGCCCATTGCAAGATTTAATATAAAATCTGAACAGTAAAGAATTCTGTGATGTATCTGGTTCTTGTTTGATGTACTTCTACTGCCACAGTTAATATAATGCTTGCAGTGCACACATAAAGCAGATACACCCAGATTCCTCTCTAAAAGAATTAAATTATTTTATAGTCATGCATGCTATCTTTTCTGTTATTTTCCCCCACAATTTCTATAGGCTTTATTTAGTTATGTAAGTTGTTCTTAACAACTTTCAACATAATTTGCTTGAATACAATGGTAGCAATAAATAGTTATAGAGAAGACTATAAAGATTCTTGTAAGAAATTTCTAAGAGGAAAATCCCTCTTTCTTGGGGATTTCCAAAGTTTGAGAGAAAATAATCCTCAAGTCGGCTCAAATCAGAGACAAGCTTTTCTATTCTCAGGTGGTAATGATTGTGTATTTCACTAGAGCAGAATAAAAATCACCCTCCAACACACTATCAGTCAAAGGTTTCAAAATATTTCAGCCCCCTAAAAGTAGAATTGAAGTAGTATCTAAGCTTTCCTGAAGGCTCGTGCCAGTCCTTCAGACAAAAAGTTCAATTTCAGCCTTACTTATTCTGCATGCTTGAAAACATCAGTGAGCTGAGGGTTCTCGTGCTTTTGCTGCAGACATGCTGCATGCAGGAGTGAATGTTTTGTGCAAGACCTGCAGAAAGACAGGAACATACAAAGCCTATTGCACAGGCCGTCATGTCTGGCCAAGGTCAGTCTGACTTGAGTATTCCCCAAGTATTCCCTTCTTCCCAAAATCAACATGAACCCTTGCTTCAGTGGTGTTAAGGTCAAGGGCAGGGCAAAGCTGACTCCAAGCATTTAGCTACTTAAAATCATTATTTCACCCTTTGTAAAATGGCATTGTCATTGGGAAACTCCTAGAAATTCTCACCTAGAAGCTGCTTTAAAAATTGGAACATTATTACTATTAGGTTACCATGGAACTAGAAAAATAAGATTGCCCTGAACTTTTCTCAAATGTGTTCATGACTAGGAGGCAGCCTACATGTGCCTGTATCTAGGCAGATTCATGAGCATAGTGTTTCTCAAGGCAAAACTCATTTTAGAGCCTCACTAGGTTTACTTCAGACAGTTTCATCTTCCCTATTTTGAACAGCACGTTACCAGTCTAACTGCAAGAATTAAACCATTTATGGACAGAATATTTTGTTGCTGTGCTAACACGAGTGTCAGCAGGAGAATGGTCCCTGGAGGTGATGCAATTGATCAGATATGCAATTGCTCTCCAGTAACAGTGATGAAAGGCCTTAAGGGGAAGCAGGACATTATAAAACCTGCTTCTTCTGATTCTAAAAGGATCAGATAAGATGAGGAACTGTTGGGATGGTTTTGTGACGGGATACATGGCTTGGGCAATCTGATTATGGGCCATTTGCATCTCACACCTCCTTGAAGGTGAAATTTGGTCTTTGACAGTTTTTTTATTTGGTGTTGCCCATCTTTTGCTTGCAACTATCTTCATGGATGATATTTTAATAATTTCTTATATGAGACAGCACAATTTAATGGTTTTGCCTAACTAGAGCTGTACTGGTTTCTTTGAAGCAAGGGCATGCCTTTCTGACCAAGATCTCTCTAAACCATTGAATACTGAACTAATGTTTGAACTAATGTTTATTGATGTTTTGATGAGTGCAATGATTTGGTAATTATCTATAAATACTTCCTCTTCTGAGTGTGTGGTGTTTAATATATGGTTTTATTTATTAAATAATGGCATGTACTTATGTTACAGCAGTGTATTCCTGTACCAGACCTGCCTCATTTACAAGTTAAATGCACCATGTATTCAAGCATGGCATTGGCTAAGCTGTCATTCACTGAGGACTTTCCTGGTCCAGTTCTGACACAAGTGTCCAAACAAGTATGTAACATTGTCCATTGAGATGGTCAATACAAATTCACTTGCATCAGCAAAGCTGCTGTAAGAGTAGGAAACCTACTTACTTTTTTGAACAAATAATGCTGAAGGTGAGTGATTTTTAATGGAATTTTCATTGTTATCAGGGTTGGTATTGTAGAGATAACTCAAATTTATGATGTGGCAATGCAAAGACACAGAAAGTCTGCTTTCCTTCACCTCATGGTGTGCTCAAGAGTTAAGACTTAGGAGGAGTGACAGAGCATCTTGGCAGGCACCTGGTGTCCAGCCAGTGTCAAACCACCACAATTTAAAGAGTAGGCTTCATTCAATTATCACATAATCACATAAGGATTTACCTTTTACATGTACATTTGCAAAACTCCAAGGCACTGTGAGTTTAAAGATCAAGTCCAACACAACAAGGAGCGGAACAACACACTGAAAGTTGAAAAGTGGCCACAAGATGTGCTTTCAAAATATGAAACTTCTCAGTCACAAGGAGGAATTTCAGTTCTTTGCAATTAATCCTACTCTGGTAATCTTTCTGCAAGAAGACACAGACATCTGTTTGTCTTTCCATGCAACATATGCCGTGGCAGGATGAAAATCAGAAACAGAGCTAGTTGCCCTTCCTGAAACTCCCAGATCTGATGTTAGGTTAGAATATTGGGATATAGACTCTTTGAGGTGACACAAATAGCAGCAGAGAACAAAACACAACCCAAATGTCCCTAAATTCCAGTACACAAATTATAGTTAAACCTCCCTTGATACAATTTAAAACCAACTTGCGTTACTTTCTGTGCTTGTTCTTTATGTTCAGTGCAGGTAATCGACTGCTTTTGGGCTTTGAACTAATTATCATTCCAGAAAGTGCTTTCCAAACCACAACTGCTTTATGGGCCAGCTCCTGTTCTCAGTGAATCACAGGAATTCTGCTGGTGACTTTGGTGGGAGCGGGAGCAGGAGCAGTGCTAATGAAGTAGTCATATAAAAGAAAAAAGCAGTGGGAAAGGTAAACTACTTTACCAGTGCTTTGAGGTTAAAGTTGGAAGTTTGCTATAGTTGTTACAGCAAAATGATTTGTTCTGTAGCTTTTTCTTTAAAATATAAGTGCAGCATTTGCTTATTATGCACATCCTGATCTCTGCTGTTGTACATACTCTTGCTACATATTCTAATTTTGGCAGGAAGCAAATACTGGAGTCTATTTTGCTTTGCATTTGCTATAGACAACTTTTTTGGACTCCATGTGACAGATCAGCTATTACTCCCCTGCTGTTCTCCAAAGTTTTTACAATAGCAACCTTAAAAATCGCATTTCTTTGGCAAATTTCTCCATGATAAAGTCAGCCATAAAATGGAAGAAAAATGCCTTTGGGCTTATGAATTCTTCTTTCTCTCAAGCAGCAAAATGCTGTTATTTTGAGAAGTGTCTGTGTTCATTGTTTCCCTGAAATCTGAACTTTTTACTTGGAGACAGCTAACTCTCTGAGAATCTTGCAGGAACAGTATTAGATGTTGATCTCTTTGTAGGAGAGCGGGGGGAAGCAGACAGCCAGACCACATTGATCCGGGCTGCAGGATGTGTTTAGTGAAAAATCTATAGGCTCAGCTTAGGGTGTCAGCTGTCAGTCTGCAGAGCATCTGTCAGAGGAGTGTTTGCTGCAGTGAGTAATGCTCCCGCAATACGGCAGGACGGTGCTATGGATTACAGCCCTAATGGAGCACATCCTGAACAGCTGAGCCTGCTCTCTCTCGCCCGTTCAACAGCGAGAGCTGCCTCGCCGTGAGAGCTCAGGGGATTATGTACTCCAAACAGCTGTCTATAGCACCACGGATTTATTTGGGCTAAATGAGAACTTGCTTTCTTTAGCTAAATCAAACTTTATCAGACAGTTTTACTGTTGGCAGTTAAAATAAAATGTGTTTGCTGAACAGTAAACACCTTGTTACTGTTAGGAAGGATTATATAAACAAAAGGCATACACAATGAAGTCTTATGCCAACTGACTTACTGTCAAAATAATATACTGCTGTTAGTGGAATTGTGCTCACTTGAAGGAAATTATAGGCCTAAAAACACATCATGAATGACAAAGAAGCCATTTTTCCACAAATAATCTTTAGAAAGTTTAATACACTGTGCCTCATAGAAGTGGTTTCAGAGACCTAGGATGCTGAATCCTCATATAGGAATGTTAGGAAAAACTGGGTGAACTGCCTGAAAGCTTCAAAGGTTTGCTGAATTTGCATAATGCACTGGATCAAGGAGATTTAACATTTCCCCCCTATGAGATATGTGAGGGTTTTTTTCCCCAACAAAAACTACAAACCCTCTCTTTCAAAACAGGATACACTGTTCTTTCACTTATTACACTATGTAATTCATGCAACTACGGAACACTCATTAACAACAAAATATATATGTAGCAATCATATCAGACTATTTATGTAGCATAAATCAGCTTCCTTTTACACCTTGAGAAACTGGAAGTAAGAATGGTATTCTTTTTTACAATCACAAGGATAAAGGCAGGTCCAGGCCCAGCAGAGTCACTGAAAGGAGTTATGGTAACTACTATGAGTTTTGGATTATTCTTCAGAGAGATAGAAAATGAATTTCTTTCCTTTCTGTTAAAATGTAAAGTCCCAATCCAGGAAAACATAGGGCTAATGTTACCTGCATTTCTCACTGTGTTCTGAATTTCACTGTGCAAAAAGATTTGCATTTCTTCCTACAAATGTACAAAGTGTTTCTTTTAGTTTAAGAGTTAAAGCACCAGAATCCATCTGAAATTACAGGAAATGTCTTCTGCTTGCAGAACCCACTATGTGACTGCAATGTAGACGGGAAAGACTTCTACACTAGGAAAGATGGACAGTATCTCAAAACTCAAGAGCTGTAACTTGCATTCCAGCTAATGGTTTAAGGATAATTTGAGGAAAGATTTGTTAAATCTGTAAATTCTTGAGTAAAACTCTGTAATTTACACAAATGCGTGTTGTGAAATGCCAGTGAAGCATTTATAAGTATATTTAGGTTTATGCCTTACTATGTCTCTGTTTGGAAGACTAATTTTTCTAGGAAGAGAACATGCTGAAGGTTTAAAAGGGGAATTTTAATGATGCCTTATAAATTTTCCTTTAGCCAAAACTGGCTTCAGGTGAAGTTAAGATGAAGCTTTCCACACATTTCCTAACAGAATGTCTTGCTTCCTTAATGTTATGCCTGACCTTAGAAATGCCCCTTTTCCACATTCTTACTGAAGAGTTTATGTAATATTATTTTGTGGACAAATATAGTAATTTCTTTGCAATAAATTTTTCAGTTCTTTAGGAAAACTTGAGAGCCTGGTAAGAATCCCTCTGTGCTGTTTGTCATGACTGTAGTGCAATAAAATGTAGAGAGGCTCTTAAATCCACCTTCTTATGTCTTAGAAAAAAAGTCACAATTGAAAAGATGTCTTTTATTTCATCTTTCAGTAACAGAAAAATATATCTGGTTAATGAACGTTGCTGCTGTAAATTTTAGGACAAGGTCTAGAACTACCATTTTTTTATGTTAACCAAAAATGGGCATTTAGGAATCTTTCCATGGGAAATCAGGGGTAAAGTAACTTCATGAGGATTTGCTATTGGTCTTTTTAGAGTATGCATGTAATTTATGCTGGTACAAAAGTGATTTGCCTGGGCTAATTAATTAGGGTCAAACCCATTATAGGTCCACACTGTTGACCTTTGACATAACCCTGAAGAATCAGGAAAGATGATTGCCTATTTTAATTATTTTCTGAATTCAGGGTTTTTTTTTAAATGCAATTACGGACAGGGTATTTTACGGAGAACATGATACCTCAGAATTTAATCCTTCCTTCAAACCAGGCATTAGATGTTACTTTCCAAGGAAAGGTGTGTCGTTTATGAAACTGCATGCAAATTTTTAGCATGTATCAAATTGCTTTCTCTGGCATGTGATATGGCACTGGCAGAGCAGTGACAAAGGAAGATGCATAATTAAAGCAAATTCTCCCATGCACTAACTTGCTCCAGTGTGAAACAATTAACATTTCCTGAACAAGCTGCTCTGTAAAGAACAGGTCATGTGAAGGCACAGTTGCCTTCAGATTTATTTCCTTCTGTCCATTCAATTTCTTGCATTGTAAAAACTCCTGACACGTAGTGAGGAAGATATAACGATTAGGAGCTGCTCAGACCCCAACTGTCTAGTTAGTTTGTGCATGTTCTTTGGCCAGATGCCTGCTGCTACACAGAGGGTTTAATTGCAGAACTCTGCCTGTCCTCCTGTCTCAGCTATTGCACTGACCTAGCTACTGATTATCACTGCATTTCTAGGAACTTGGTTATATCTCTGACCCGTAATCCTTTGTCAAATGTGGTTGACATTTGGGAAAGATTTCCAAAGCTAGAAAGAGATAAAGTGTGTGATTGCACAGGCTCATTTCCTTAGGGAAGAGTAACACACAAATACATATAAATGTATTTGCAGTGATTTTTCTGGTAACATGTGTATCAAAGCTGTAGGTAATTTGAGATTTTGTGGTAAGTATAAATGCTGTGTTCAGAGACCAGCAAAGTGAATTGAATTCAAAAAGATGAAACACAAAGGAGCTTGAAAAATTCCTACTTTGGATCTGCTGCCAGAAACATAAAGTATGTTACCTCCAAAAATAAGAACCCTGTCTTCCAGAGGATGTGAGTTTCACCTTTAAACCAGGATCAAACTCTTTTCTTTGTAAGCAATAAATGCACACCTGTACTTTGGTTACTATCTCTCATTACTCTCCATGGGAATTAGGCACACAGCCTAAAAATCTCTAGGAAAACTCACCATTGCCTCCAGGTAGCTACTTTTCTGGACTTTCCTAGCCTGCATTCACCTTATGTTTAACTGCTAGTTAATTTTAAATTCTCTACAGGGCTGTCATCAGTTTCAGCCATCTTTCACTGCCCCACCAACGTCCTACTTGTCCTTTCTCCTGGTCACCATTAAAGCAATGTCCAGCAGTTTTATTTGTCATTGAAGGGAGTTGGTTTGCAGCTGTTCTGCATTTCTACCTCTGGCAAGCAGAGGAATGCACATCTTTAGCACTGTTTGCTTTACTACATGTTTGGCTGAACTGTATCTGGTCCATGTCCCTGCTGCTATAGTCTTGTCCCTCAGTGTGGGACTTCTCTTGCAAACTGACCTTTTCTGTGTTTCAAAGTCCTCATGGTAAAGCCACTCAATACTTAGTACTCATTGCTCCACCTGCAAAAACCATCACCTTGACTTTGTTGAAAGCAGCATTTACCTTTCTTTCTTTCGTGGTGAAATCCACCAAGATTGCTGGTCATAGCCAGGCTCCCTGAAGCCAGTGTCCCCTCTGGTTTCAGTAAGGGCAACAATCAGGGACAGCAAAACATTCAGCTAGGTCCTGTTGGTTGACTTGAAATGTTTGCTTCCAAGAGAAAACTTGAGGAAGATGTTGCTGGCTTACACACAGAGGAAGGTTGCCCAAGAAAAGAGCATTTCCATCAAAAGGGTTTTTCAGGAAGGCACACAATATCGCTTGTATTTTCTTTCTGACATGCAAGCAAATTAAATCATATCAAAGACACTTTATATGTTTTGAATTGCTAAAAGCTCCATAGCTCTTTAAATAATTGCCAGCCAGAATATAGGTTTGCATGTTTTTGGAAATGCATATTAGTCCTGACTCTCCTCCAACTGGAATCAGTGAGAGTTTGGCCAGATATATCAAAGGAAGCACTGGGACATGTAAGTTTCATGCAGATGACTGATTATGGAAAAATATGTATTTGTATGCATGTGAAATAGGGCAACATAACCCAGGATTACAATACCTGTTAGATTTAAATAAATGTTTGGAGTAAAATTTTTTTCCCAATTCTGCTCCAATGGGTCTTGTTCCAGAGCAGATTTAAAACTATGCAAATAGCTGCCCTTCTCCATTTCCCACTTTTCAAGATGGCAAAAGTTTCAGGCAAATCAGATTGATCTGAGAGATTACTGGCACTATTGAAACTGAGAGCATATCAGTGTGATTAGGACTCTTCTCATGATTACTGAAACGTCAGACTTTTCCGTTGATTTGGCCTCAGATGTAAACTTTGATCCTGAGTTAAAATATTTTCTATTCTAATGTAGTTATCTCTAACCTGAACCACAACCGGCACAGTGGAATGTGGGCTCTGGGATCTGCAGGGAGCCCTCTAAGCCATGCAATCAGCACAGAAAGGCTTTGAGACTGACTTAAGGCACTGGGAAAGCAGCAGTGCCCTTTGTCTCCCGGCATGTAACATCAAGGGAAATGATCTGGCTAAAAGGGGCTGTGAGCACAGCCCTTGGGCAGTGGGCATCCATATGCACTGGAGAACAAGAGCTAAATTAATATCCAGAGGCATTCCTTCATGTGTAGGGAAACTCCACCAGAAACGTGCATGGCTGCATGCAGGGGATGCATTCACTTTTCATTTCTCCCCCTCTGGCTTTCTACAGAAGCCCTAATCACAAAATATGCTATTTTTGTCTGAAATGATTTTGAGGGTAATGCTGTGGATTTATGCAGATTACTTTATGCCACTCTTGGCAGTGTCAGCAGGATTTGTGTATGTTTCTGTTTGCAGTGTTCATAAAATCTGGGCTATCTGCACTTGCAAAGATGCACAAACAGATCTGGAGGTATTTGATTTACTTTCTGAGTCTTGACATTCTACTAATATGCTGATTCTCACTACCTGTATCCTTTAAACTGTCACAGACAACCCTCAAACCACCTCTTATTTTAAAAGAAGAGCCTGCACTGCATTGAAACCCTTAAATAAATAGAAAATAACCTTTTTTTCCTTCCAAAGCACTCACATTTGTTCTTTCAAAATTAGGATTCAGCAAATAGTTGGAATACATCTGTACTCAGAGGAATCCACATCAGATCATAAATTTGTTCATGTTAAACACAAACATATGAATGCACTCGTATATCCAGGGACTATGGAAGGGTTTAGAATTTGCACACTTTACTCTGTGTAATGCCAGGGCAATGTTTCACTCATCTATGTAAATAAAAAGCAGGCTTGTTGCATTAAAGGCATAAGTATCCTTATGCTCTGCATAAACATCACAGGATTCAATTTTGAGAAATAATCACATAATTTGTCATATCTTTTATTGTGATTGACTTCAGTGACGGGGCATACACAAACATGTGATTTTTCACTCAGTGTATCAGCATATATCTCAGTGTGCATTTGCAGCTAGAATAACAGGAAAAAAGATTAACCTCAGATATGCAAATAAGCTTAATTGAATAAAACAAGACAAATTACCCCTTCATTGGAGCAGTTCCTGGTTTGGTGATGCTGCACACACCACAAGAGCACCAGGAAAGGGCTTGTATTGCTGTCTCTCATTCCTTCCCTGTTTTTCTGAGGCTCGTGGCAGAGCTGGACTGGGGTGACAGTACCCCAGCACGGTCAAACATTGTAGAATGGTGTAAGGGACCCCCAAATGTACTATGTTTCCCCACTGCAGCATAATTTAGAGACGTGAATTTGCTTGAGCCTTACAGTCTCTCCCAGGAGCTCCGGTTTGGCAACTCAAAAGAAAAGATAAAAACCAACAACCGCTCTTCACCCAAAAACCCCAAGTCCAAAACTTCAACCTTTACCCTTAAAGTTTGTAACCCTTGTCATTGTAAAGGAGAGGGTAAATGTGAAAACAGCTGACATGCAAGGCCCCAGAATGGAGCCTCTGCTAAGATCATTAACCATGTGTTTGCACATTTTCAGTGTTGGCAGTCGGAGGAGACCTCAGGCTCTTGGCTCGTGTGGGCTGGCAGTGCTGGTGGCACAGGAGATGCCCTTGGAAGACCTCTCTCTTGCCGGCTGGGGCTGCTGCAGGAAGTCAAGAAATCATTTGTAGAGCCTGTCCTCAGGCTCTCTACATTGAGGCTATTTATGTTATACCATAAAAAAAAAAAACCAACAGGGAATGGTTCAGTACGGTCATACTGTTAAAGAAATATGTCTTAAAAACAGCCTCCTACTGATGAGGGAAAGAAATCTAGAGGGAAAAAATTCTTCTGTAAGAAGTATCATTCATTTGTAACTTCCCCACTCCTGAAGCTTCATTCTTCCTCCCTTCCCTGGAAAACTGGGGAAAAATAGTGGAGTCTAAAAAAATCTATTTGTATATGTATGCCAGATGCAGGTTTTGTTAAGCCATCGACTTCTTGTGAGTGTTGTCTCCCTTGAATCTATTATTTATCATCTTTTACTAAACAGATAAAGAGGATTTCCCGCTTCAAAAAATGTGCAGCTTAGGGCCCAACAATAAAACACATTACTTATAAGGCGACTCCCATTGAAGGCAAAAGAATTCCTTGTTTGAAAAGCATTTGCAAGATCAACCACTATGAAGAGAAAGCAGTGAACAATAGATGGCTGCAATATTGTAGAAAAAATAACAAAATTAAAAGATGAGGGATGGGAATATATGATCATGTAAAATTATGAAAGATAATGAGAATATCTAGAGCCACCACCTTTAAAAACAATTGTCTCTTTTAATTCACCACTGTATTTACATATGGTGAAGAAGTAGCTATTGATTTTATCAGCCTTTCTAAAATAGTGCTGGAGAAATTACTACAGAAAATAAACTTGATGCTAATCAAGCTAGGGTGTTGTGATCTTCTGCTATGGAATCTCCAGTCTAGGTTTGACTTTGTTTCAGATGAAAATTGCAGTTTGCCCTGGCAGCCAGGATGGCCAAGCATGTCCTGGGGTGCATCAGGCACAGCATCGCCAGCTGGGCAAGGGAGGTGACTGTCCTGCTCTACTCTGCACTGGGATGGCTTCACCTCGAGTGCTGGGGGCAGCTTTGGGGGTCACAATGTAAAATAGACATAAAACTCTTAAAGAATGTCCAAAGGAGGGCAATGAAGATGGTGAAGGGCTTGAGGGGAAGCCATATGAGGAGTGGCTGAGGGCACTTGGTCTGTTCAGCTTGGAGGAGACTGAGGGGAGACCTCATTGCAGTTACAACTTCCTCATGGGGGGAGGGGGAGGGGCAGGGACTGATCTCTGCTCTGTGGTGACCAGTGACAGGACCCGAGGGAGTGGCCTGAAGCTGTGTCACGGCAGGGTTAGGTAAAAGGGTCTTCATCCAGAGGGGGGGTGGGCACTGGAGCAGGCTCCCCAGTGATGTGGTCATGGCACCAAGCTGGCAGAGCTCAAGAAGAGTTTGGACAACACTCCCAGGCACATGATGAGATTCTTGGGATTGCCCTGTGCAGGGCTGGGAACTGGACTAGATGATCCTTGTGGCTCCCTTCCCACTCAGGATATTCTATGACTCCATGATTCCACACAGCAGTCAGGTAGGGCCAGTTCCATTACTTTACACCAACAGAGATATTAATCTCATGTCATAATTTGTTCTTCAGTTTTACTTGATAATTGTATGGTCTTTGATCAAGATTGCTTCAAGATTTTCTTAGGTGATATGGATTTACGTGGCCAAGCTGGATAGTGCTATGGCTCTTTGGGCTGAAGTCGATTCATCATAGAATCATGGAATGGTTTGGATTGGAAGGGACTTTAAAGATCCAGTTCTGGCTTCCCTGCCATGGGCTGGGACAACTTCCACTAGGCCAGGCTGGTTAAAGCTCCATTCAGCCTGGCCTTGGACACTTCCAGGGAACAAAACTACTCAAACTGAAACCTTGTAGGACAGTTGCTCATGGAAAATCTTTCTAGACTTAAAATGCTGAGCTAGTCTCTTGCCATCTCTGCCCTTAAAGCAGGTAGCCTTTTATTGTAGCGATGGACTGAGCACACACACACAGGACTGGTCAGCCTCAGCAGGGAAAAATAGTCTGTGTGTAGGTGGGAAAAAGAAAAGTTTCTGAGTGTTCAGCCCTTCTTCAAGTAAGCAACATAAATAGGTGAAGCTTATTAAATATGCCCAAGCTGTATTTAACTTGACATTTCTTTCTTTCTTTTTTAAACTCCAAGAAGGGATTTTGTGCTCAAATTTTGCCCATTTGTTCAGTACCAGGCAATCTAACAAAATCTTCTAGCAACCTTACTCACTCTTGAAAGGACAATCACCAACACACAGCATCTCTTAGGCTAAATCTGGCCATAATAATCACTGCAAACTGTTTATTCAATAAGCCCCTTTTCTTGGCTCTTGAACAGTTTCTTTATAATCCTACTTTTGACATTCATAATTCTTGAGTCTGTGAAGTTTGCAAACATATTTGATCTAGGAACAGCACATGCAGAGTTTGTACTTGCTACTCTGAATTTGCTTATCCAAGGTTCGTGATTGATCATAACTCCATTTTACTTGTTAACTGGATGATTTATGTGTTTATAAAGTGTATCTGCTTCTCTGCTTCCTATGCATTCAACTCAATTTATTTATTAAGCTAGCTTCTGCTACTGGCCCAAGATACATATTCTACAGATATTTACAGAGAAGAATTTCCTTTGAGAGTATGCAGAAAATGAAATGCAACTAGAATTACTCAAAGCTACCAGAATACTTTTTCTTCCCCTCTGCCAGTGTTAAGACACTGGAAAATTCAAACACCTGAATTCAAACTGTATTAAATATATGTACTTTTCTTTCTTCTCTCTCTGTCCTGTCTGTCAAATTAATGCAGTACTGTAATATTCTTTAAATAATTCTAGGGGTTAGGATTATTGGTTTGTAAAATGCATGTGCAATGGCACATTCGAACTGCTGAAGTAAAGGACAATGAAGAGGTTTGGTCAAGACATTACTCTGAGAGTCATATACTAACGTCTGCACTACCAAGAATCACTTTATTTTTACGTATTTGGTGCAAAATTCATGTAACCTTCTTGTGCAAGGCACCCAATATTTTTATCACCCTTCCTCAATCTAACCGCAGGCTTTTAAATTATGAGAACTTATGACATTCTTATAAAGATTACGGTGACTAGGAAACTAATTCCAAAATAGGTGTGGCAGGTTAAGAAAAACATTTGCATGACTGAATATATTCAACTTTTTCATTCCGGATCTGTTGTGTCTTCCTAAGAAACTGAAGTCATGTGTCTTACAAAGTGCCAGAGAAGACAATTTCTGCATTCAACTCTTATGAGTCTTCCATGGAGGGCAACTGAAAGTGAGTACTGTGTTACCGTCACACACAGATTTGTCTTGGAATGGTCTCCTCCAAAGGCATATATATAAATATATATTTATTGTTATATGTATATGTACGCAAATGGACACATCAGCTCACATGCACTCTCATGCCATGGGAAAAAATCCCAGGCAATTAAATAATTGCAAGAGATAGACATTTTCCTATGCACTACTAGAAATTAGAGTAAATGTTATGTCTGTGGTCTCCTTCAGTTCCATCCTGGATGGTTTTGTTAGTTAAAATACATCTGTTGTCAGCACTATGAAAAAATAAAACCTATGGTTTAAACTTAAAATGTGATGGGATATTGCCTGGAATGTTTTCTCATATAGACAGTGTTATCTGAGTCGTTCCTTGGCAAGAAGTTCAATCTGAAGACAGTTCTCAGATGCTTTCAGCAGCTTAGTTTACAATGCCTCTGGAAGCAGTGCTCCATTGTCCTCATAAGGAATTCCCCCTCCCTAATCCCTTGAACTTTTTCATCTTTTGGGAAATCTACATTTGACCATGAAATCTCCTTCAACCACTATCAGCAGTTCTGGACATCAATTATAGAATTACCTTTTAGCTATCGGCATTAGTGACACAATCTGTGCCTCGAGGATCCACGTGCATTTTGTCACCCACAGGCCTTCACTGGTGGCTGCAGCACCCCAAGGTGCAGCCTGGCTAAACCCACAGTGAGCACAGACATCCCAAGCCCTCGTATTTTTTTATTTTTTTTTTAAATTTTGTGCTGGGGGAAGCCACTGCCACAAGTTGTGGCATTTCAGTATGTAGGGATAGATTAAGCCTTTCACAACCTATAAAATAGCACCTAAAAATAGACCACATGGAAGAGCTATGTCACAAATTTCAGAGGCTTTAAATTTATTTTTTCTGGGGGGTTTTTTGAGAGACCAGCACTCATAAAGCAGCTTTGAGAGGACATTACAGTAAGGAAGCAAGCAGTAATTTTGTAGGTTTGCCTCTGACAGCTGGTTTGGGAGGGACCAGCCATTATGAAGGAGAAGGAGGAATGTGGGATGGGGGAGTGAAAGGGAGATTGTAATAATACTCATAATTAAAATACTGCATTCTAGCTTCAGATTTCTGGAAGAAATTTGATTCCATGAAGTGCAAGAGGCCATGAGTGAAAATTCTTTCATAAGCAGGAAGTGAGAGCGGGAATTATAAGGAAATATTTTGTTTATTTTGGCCATCATTCTAAAAAACCTGGGCTAAAAGCAAAGAGATATGAAAGAAAGAATACTGATAAATGATGTGTGAAAAGTACTCGGAATTTTTGGAAACTGCAAAGCCTAATTATGAGCACGAGTAATTTATTCATGTGTTGTCCCGGAACTAATCAATATTTTGCACTTTATTAGGAATGGAAACTTGCGTTGTCTCTTTCAAACATACAGTAGTTGGCTGATTAATTGAGTGGTTTGTTCAGTAGTATGACCAGCTGTTATAAATGGTTTTGTAATTTTTTTGGCACAAAAGTAAACAGGACTGTTTTTGTCGTTTTGGCTGGGCTAAATAAGAGAATACACAGGCAATAAACCTAGATCTTGTTTCAAATCCTGAATTTTGTTTTGAATGCATAATAACCCTAAATGTGTTGCTGTGTTTCTAAGCAACCTCTCAAGATGCAAAAATAGGTGGTTATTTTGCTATGAATAAAAGTTCTTTTGATGTTGCATTTTGCTTTACCAGTTCCCCTCTGACTGGCTCTAGCCACCACTAAAGAGAAATTGAGGCCTCCTTGAGGCCTTGTTTTTGAAGATTCTGACATGTATTTTTGGAATAGGCCTCTCTTCCTCCTGGATTAATACCAAGGAGGTATCTGGAAAGTGCTAGAAATGCTAAGTATGAGCCCAAACCCCACAAGGCATATCCCTGCTAACATGAGGGCTGTGCAGCATGTGAAAAGTATGGGCATTATAGGATGCATAGAGCAGGTTGAGATGAATGGATGTATACTCAAAAGTAGGGAAGTCTGTGTGGCGAGGGGCATGGGACTGCAGTGTCTTCAAAACACTGGATCTTCTAAGAAGTTTGAGAATGGCTTACGGCCATGAGAAACGTGTTCATCAAAGTGCATCCCCAGCTGGGGGGATGGCATAATTCAAATGTCAGGCTTTCGTTTGGATTTGTAAAGCTGAAGCCCATCCACGTTTGTGCTTGATTCCTTGCTGAGCTTAGAAGATGTTGTTGGGCTGAAGAATGGCATTGTGTAGTTTCCATTGTCGGCTGTCACACTGCATATGTTTTGGGACTGATCTGAAGTTTTGTTTGACATCATGACTTTTATAAGAATCAAAACCCCCAAATCCCTCAGATGAAATCCATATGGCTTTGTTCACAGGCTGAAATAAAATCATGCTTACAGCCTTTACTGCAACTGAGGGATATTTGGTGGGAGTAGTTTTTTTGCTTAATAAAAGCATAATGTTCAAATGCTTGAAATGTGGATATTATTAAGTACCTGCTCTGTGAGGATAACTCAAATGCTGTTTTGTTCCCTGCCCCTTTCGTTAGGTCCTATGCACAAGAGTCAGATCTGAGGCTGACATGAAGAATGAGCTCCGCAGCCTGGCATGGACCCAGCTTCTCTCAAACTCTGTTTTAGATATTATTGGGGGCTTGTCTGCATTTTGGCTCCTTGCAGCTCAGTGCTGAACATTTGGCATAATGTGTGGTAAGGGTTATTACGATACACAGAGGTGAGGTAATTCACGTAATTTCTGCAGTGTAGGCAAGTTTGCTTGGCTGCTAGAGCAGTTAGAGCAGGAAGCTTCCCGGTGTGCTGAGATGCTGATTACTAAGGGTCAGGCCTGTGCTCACCACGACATCATAAAACACAGCTGGGGGCTGATTTATTTAAGAACTGTCATGTCACTGGTTTTGTCAGCAGAAAACCAAAGGACAGAGAAGGTGAGGGGGAGCAGTAGGCTTGCACAGTGCAATATTTGTGTTGAGGAAGAAAACACTGATGGCTCCTTTGCCAATGATGTAAGGAATGTTTTAGTCACCAGTGGGCCTGAGGTACGGAGTGGCACTCACTCTTTGGCTGGGTCATTTCCAAAATAAAGAAAACATTAATAGCAAGACTGGTAGGAAAGGAAAGACAAAGTTCTGAGCAAATCTTTAGACCTCCTTAGCCATTGTGTTGGGCAAATCCAACACCACTTGTCATGTGGAAACACCTTTGCACATGCACAGCACCATTGTAGTGCTTTCTAAGGCAGTGCAGCACTGCACAAGAAAACGTTACCAGGTTGTCTTCCAGAAACAGCCATGGACAAATGATGCCTCCAGTGTCCCACCGCTAGGCTTCTGCGCCACCTGCTCCTATTCCTTGTGTAGGACATGATATGTGGTGCTGGATTAAGCATGCCGAGACTGCTGGATACTGCTCCAATACTCCAAACGCTGTTTGAGTGGTGCAAAACTGGCATAGAGGTGGTGTTCACCTGACCAGTTCTGTAATAACTTATCAGAGAAATATGTTCCTTTCTTTCAACTCACAAAAATTGTGTTTGGTTCTTGAAGATCAACTCACAAGACACACACACCCCCTCCCACATTTAAAATTAAATTAATAAGACTCAAGCACTCTAAAACCAATGGAAATGCCCATTTGAATGAGATTGTAGCAAGAGTAAGGAATATATTTATAAATGGACAATGCAAATCTCTGTACTGATAGGGTACACCTCATCTTTTCCATACATGCAGTTGTAAAAACATGCGCTGAGTATAGCCAACATCTAACTTTAAGACCATTTTCCTTACTTGATTCACTAGATATCAGCTTCAGGTCCTTAGCATATTGCCTGGAAAATGTATCACTGCTTTTTATGCCAAAGAGTACTCAGTGTTTGGTTTGAGACCCTACTGACTAAGTTATTTTTGTAGTTCTAGTACTTCCTTCATCTGGCTGCCTCAAACCCTTTTCAAATGTGAATCAGGACTTGCAACAGGGAGGTGGTACTGTTATGAAGGGCAAATGGGACAAGCAGCTTCACTCATTTCCCTGAAGACCCTGAAATGTGGGGCTATAAATGCAAAAAAATGGTAGTCTAGTGTCTCTGCACTGGTCAGAAGGCTACAGAACCCCTCATCTTCCATAGTAATCTACAAAGAATCTGTTTTGAAAACCATATTTGAGTTACAGCCCTGAGAGTCTACAGCTGTTAGAATGAGAAAATAATAACAAACACCAACTAATTTTTGGTGGGTACAAACCCCCAGATTTTTCAAGTATGTGGAATCTCTCTGGATCACTTCAGAGCATCTCTTTGGGACCTAAGTGCCTAATTAATTCATTAACTTCCCATAAGCTTTTATAAGCTATATAGATCCCTATATTTCTCCACCCCTTTTCCTTTTCTTTTCCTCAAGACTTCCTGCATCCAGGGTTGAGCAGTTCTAAAAGGTGAAGCTTTCTGGAACTGCAGAGGAAAGCCAGTGTTGGCAGTATCTGAAGGAGTAACAGATGTACTCTAGATTTTGATTATTTTTTAATGATCTAAAAGAACAGTTTTGCTGTCTGTTCATTTAGAGCTTACAAGTGGCAGCTGTGCTGTCTGGTACATTAAATAAGTAGTTCTGCTGAAATGAATGTTTACGTGCAACATGGTAGAAGAAATCTTCCAAAGAGTGAGTCTGAGCTGCATTAATATACACATCTATCCCTTAAAATGGGATTTATCAACGACCCTTGAATTCACTGTTATACATTTTTCATCTTTAAGTTAAAATCCTGCTTCAAGGTGATAAGGGCTTGCATCAAACACATCTTTTATCCATAGGTTGCTCCTTTACCCAGTTAAAGGTAGGGGGCATAACAACTAAATTTTTTTTTTTCATTTTGTACTTGCAAAATACCTAGAAGAATTTCGATGAGAGTGCCTTGGTATCTTTCAGCACTGTTACCACGGGGATGCTGGGGAATGTTCTCCTTTCCGTATTGCATGCAGCAAAGACAAGTGGAGAGCGTTAAGTAGATGCTAGAATCTCTTGTTTGCTTTTGTTACTTGTGATGATGCCCTGAGCCAGGGAAAGAAAAAAGTGCATGGGGTGCATGTTTCCCTTTGGATGTGCTTGAAAGCAGGCACTTTTTAGGCAAAGAAGAGGAGACATCTCCATCCAGATAGCATTCTGTCAGTGTAACATTGCCATTCACACTCAGGTCCCTGCACCTTTGCTCTGCCTAAAAATGGTTTAAAAGCACAGCTTGTGTATTTGTTGCAGAAGGGTTTTTTATACTTTCTGAAAATTCTCTGAATTGCTCAAAGCTGTTCCCAGCTCTACATCAGAGGAAGATTTGACTTGAGAGAGGAGTGGATAATTGAAGATCTAATTGAAGTTGGTGGGAACTCAAGATGTTTATCTTACAAATCAGAATCTACCTGTCTCTAGTGTTAACTCCCCTGATTTGAGAAATATTTGGGCCTTGTCAGGATCGTTTCATTAAAAAAGTGAAAACCCACAAACTGTAATTTAGACTTTCCTCCTTGTTGCAATCCTGTATTTTATGGACAGTATATGGGAAATCCTGTGTTTCCACATGCAGCAAGCAGAAGTGGATGGATCTGGGTTTTTCCTTTTTCTCAGCAATGAAAGTCTTCTTTTGCAGAGTACCTTGTTTTTAGCCTTATCCGGGTCTGATGCACTGGGGCCTGGCTGTGAGCTGGCAGCAGACAGAGGGTTGTGGCTGGTTAGCAGTCACAGCTTGGCTGTGTCTCCCCCTGCTCCTTCCTTGGGGCTGCTCCGTGCCTGTTGTGTCCTGGGGACTGTTAGGGACCAGTGACAGAGTCCAGGTAGGCACAATCCTGGTGAGAGAGTGGTAGAGGTTAAAATCACTCCTTTTCTCAGAGCAAATAAGTGCTATGCTGAGAGATGTGGGAAGGTTACTGCCCAACAGACTATTCAAGAATTTTATTTCTTCAAATAGAATATACCCTTAGACTCTGTGTTTGGGCCAGACAGGAAAGAACACAGGGGCCAGATAGAGAAGGGCTTTCTTAAAAATCTCATTCCTCTGTATTTCTGTGTGGTTTTAGTTGGCAAGCACATATTTAATAGACAGGCTATAACAGGCCTCCCTAAGTCAATGCAAAGAAATTGTATCTTAATTAACATTAGTCATTACAAAATCACCACAAAGGACAAAGTTTGCTCAATTTTAGCAGTCCCAATGACAGCCTGTATATAAATCACAGTATTTTTCTTAAATACACAGTCTTTGTTTCAAGGCTTAGTTGCATAGCAATGCAACTGGAGAATTGCACTCTGGATATTAATTAAATGAAGATTTTTTTGTTAATGTGGAAAAGTTTCAAAGTACTTTTGTCAATTATCTCTGTCTCCCTTTTGACCCTAACTAATTTAAATCTTAGGCTCCCAAACTTTATACTGCTAGTATCATTAATTTGCAGTATTGCCTTCTTTTTTTTCTTTAAATGAATTGCAGAAGGCCAAGGACTGGCAAACTCACTCACTAAATGGTGACTTGAGTTGGTGGTGACCCTTGGTTGTCTGAAATCAGAAGCCCAGAAATACAAGAGGATTTTTCCAATCTTGATCAACGCTGTGTGCAAACCCTGTTTATTTAAATAACGGCAGATAGTTCAATGTTCATCATTTAAAGGGAACTTTTTGTAACTTTTTCCTCTAGGTTTGGGCTTGCTTTCTGACCCTACTGCTCAAATAAACAGCAGGGTTTGTTGCTCTTTACATACCAGCAGTTTAAGTTCTAAAGCCACTTTTACTGACCTGAGATCAGATAAATACTCTCCTGGGAAGTTTTAAGTTTTTTGCTGACATTCAGTTGGAGTAGGAAAGGTAGAATTTTGTGAAAAAAGCAGAAAAAAGTAGAGATGTTTCTTTCCCTGGAAGATGATTGACCCTTGTTCTTTGCCCTGGAAAAGAGGTTGAGGGAGCATTTTTGTAGGGTGTGTAAAAATGGTCAAGCAGGGTTTTTCTTGTGTAGTTGGCAAGCACATATTTAATAGACAGGCTATAACAGGCCTCCCTAAGTCAATGCAAAGAAATTGTATCTTAATTAACATTAGTCATTACAAAATGTGTAGAAGCGTACAAAATGTGTACAAAATTGTGTAGAAGCCTAAACCAATCTACCTCAGTTCTCTGGCCACAGAAGACCCCAGTCTGAGCTTCCCTGGAATTACCAGAGAAACCAAGTGAGCTTCAACGTGTATCAGATAGGTCCAGAAAGCAAAAATTTAGGACAGGGCTCAGTCTTTTAAAAAACCCTCCAACAACCAAACACAAAACCCCCAAACACAAACCAACCTAACAGAAAAGCCCAACAACTTGCAGATCAGATGCACTGTCTTCCCAAGTCAGCTTGGAAAATACTGATAATCATTAAAGGTCTCTTGCTTCTTGTTCTGACAGCACAGTAAAAATACAGTCAATGACTGTAGAGCTAAGGAAAATAGATCTTCATGCATTTCAGAAAGGATCTGGGTGTGGCTGGAAATGAGGGATATAACACCAAAACAAAGCTTATTTGGCTGTAAATAAAGATTTCTTGACTGGACTGGACAGAGAGCATCTGTGTAGTTTAACTTAATGTGCTGCTCTATAGTTCTTTCTGTCTCCTCCTACTCTTTTACTTCAGTGTTTTCTTGGACAAGTTTTCCCTGATCTGAACTAAAGGAATAATATTTTATACTCACTGGAATAGTTGCCTGTTTTACAACTCTGAATGAACATTAATAATGTGCGTTACTGCTTTTTTCTTTTTTCTTGCTGTATGTGTTTGAGTGCCAGATTTATCAGTTCTAGTTTTCCCAATGCTGGAAAATGAATTTGCTCCAAATTATAACTGTCTGAATGGGACCAGTGCACAAATGAATGCCATTACTGTGTGTCTGCAATAAGGCCAAACCTCTGATCTCAAATTCAGTTTTGAAAATGAAGAGCTGACTCTAATAACTTCAGTCAAAGCACCTTGGATTTACACCAGGGGATAAGAAATCAGAATCTGGACTTTCATGTTTAGTCTGGGAAGCATTTTGAAATTCTTGTGGATGAAAGATACTAAAAATGTATGTTATTATTATGTTATTCTTTTTCCATATCCCACTTCACATCATAGGACTGACCATATATTTTAGGATTGTTCAACCCACACTTTTCCTAAATTTTACCCCTTTAATCTGATGATTATAGCTCATTCATGCCATAAATCTACAGTTAAGGTTAAGCAATCATGAAATCATTTTCTTCAGTAGTGTCCTGGGAAATGTGAATGAAATCTACTCCACCATTTTTTGAACTAGAATATGGGAAGTCAATGTTTCTTCCCATTTTTAAATTATCTAGCCTTTTTTTGCCTGTAGTTTACTTGAAAACTTCTTAATGCACAGTCTGCAAACTTGGCTTGGACATCTGAGGAAACTTTGTATATATTAAACATTTGCTAATAATAGTCCCAAGCAAACTTCAAGGGGAGAAACTGCTGGCTTAATGTATAGTAAATATAGTAAGCAGTTAGTGGAATAAAAGATCTCTGGAAAGATAAGAAACAATGTTCAAGTCAGTGCTTACTATTGTGAAATCCCATGGAGTTACCTCTTCAGAAAAGCTTGGGTGATGAACTTAGAACTGTCCTCAGGCTTGCAGCTTCTTTGTCTAGATCTGGCAGTCCATGAATGTGTATCTGCAAAGCAAAGCTTAGCAACTTAATGAAAAACTGAAGCTTAAAGAATAAATGGATGAAAAGGGGGTTTTAATGTAGATGCATGAAGCTATGGTCCTGGAGCAGACACACCTGAGGCCGACTCCAACTCTGGGGGACCCCACAGCTGGGGGCTATGGGGAGCTGGAACCGCAGGTACGATCCCAGCTCTACTGAAATCAGGAGGGGAACAGACTGTCAGTTTAGCTTAAACCTCTCTCTGGCCAGGTTCAGGGAAGTACATTTAAAGTACATTTTCAAGCATGGGCTTTGGTCTTTTTGACCAGAACTTGCACTATTCTCCTGCTTGATATATGCACCTCAAATTTTGTCCCAGTAGTGTGGTTTTCAAGTTTTAAAAGTAACTTGACTAGCCCAAAATAATTTTTTTGCATGGCTCAGTTGATCTTACAGTAAGGATCAGAAAGAAACTTTTTAGCTCTTTTAAACTTTGGGTGGTTTTATGACTTTTTGGTTCTTGAGTTAACAGTTCAGGAAAAAAAACCCTGGAAAATACAAAACAGCATTTCAGCTCTTCTGATACATAGTTAAATTTTCTGGAATAATGACAAGCTTTGTTCATTGCAACAACTATCTGAACTCAAACTAAAACAAGCCAGGAATAACAGCACTAAATACATTTCCAGGAGTAGGGTTTTTACTGTCCCCTGCTAATACAATTGTAACAAAAAGATCGTGCCTGAATCTTCTACAGGGCTTTTCTCTTGGAGGGTTTTACATAAAAGACCGGTGATGCTGAGCTCCTGTTAAATGAGAAATCATGGTACAGTGTGATGGGAAGGTTATCCAGCAGACTAATGGCAGGAGTGAGACTAAAGCTGACCCTTCTGTGGTGAGCTGGCTGTTACACCAGTGCCTGGCTGGTGCTGTTTATTGTCACACAGGCTGCAGGCTGCCCGTGCATGCTCTGCTCCTGCCGCTCCACCTCCTCTTGAGGTTCCTACCGTCTCTTGAAATGAAAACTTGCTTTCCCAATTTAAACTCTGCTCAGAGAGAAGACGAAAACTAAAACTATCAAACATGACTGGGGCAAAGGGGAAAGGACCCAATACTAAGAGTGTCTCAACTGGTTAGCAGTTTGCCTAAGACTCCATAAACAAGGGGGGAGGGAGGAAAACCCAAACTTTGAGACCTGTAATTGATAATGACTACCATTGAAGGCCTTGGAACATAGTGTTCTGTGTAACAACAAGCACAGTTTAGCTTGTTTAATGAGGTGCTTGAGCATAGAAGCCAAATGACAATATGTGTGCCAGTGTTCACACAAGATCAAGTACAACTTCTTATCTTGGAGATGTAGCAAAGCAGGCAGAGTATTACCTTGAGGGTCCTTAAAAAATGAGCAGCAGCCAATCAACAATTTCCTTTACGACTATCATGTTCAAAAATGGTCATTTCTAATGCATAATGAAGTGTGTACTCTTAGCACATAGTCTTTTTCAAATAAAGTCATTGTGATGGGAAATACCTCTACTTGCTGCTAGTAGTGCAGAACAGTTTTCCCACAGGTGACAGCTACAGAAAACTCTCCCTACTACCATCTCTAGCCAGTCCTGGCTATTTCATTCAATTTTTAAATCCATCCTTTTACATTCTAAATGGAGGAAACAACAAGTCTAATTGCATTGGTGGGTATTTCAAATTACCTTTATTATAAATCTTCTCCAGGCCTATCAGTTTCTTCTGGGTTTTTGCCCTGCAAAAGAGTTGTATTATGTAAGCAGGAAACATATAGGAACTTGCTAATTGGTGGTTTATTTTTCTTCTGCAGCAACATAGGCTGCTTTTCTTATTGTCACCGGAGGGATCAAATTACAGCATGGAGCTTGGATGCTGGAGAAGAATGTTAAAGCAGTAACCTCATTCAGGCTCGAGGAAGGTTAGCTCTCTGCTCTGTTGATAAAGCCCACGAGTTGTTTCTTTTAAAACTTCCTTATAAACCTTGTTGAAAAGGTAGTCCTGAAAATCAAGGGACATACTGATTTTTGGGAAACTGCTTTTTTATCACAAGGTGATGCTTAATGTTGTGGGTTTTAAAGGTGTTTTTGCCTGTGCTGGCCAGTATATCTGTGAGTGCTGCACAGAATTAAAGATTTTATTTTTTCTGGCTGTGCTGGAATACCTATGTAAATGACACCTCAGCTTTGCTTTCAGCTGAGATAGATTCTCTGTGAGGCCTTGTGGCAGTGATGCTAACATACACACACATAAATATCCAAAAATTGTTAGAGTTGGCTCTTAGTTGGAGAAAAGATAGAGGAAAGGCTGCTCACTGATTAAGAAAGCTGGAGGCAGCCCTGTAAACCACTTGAGGATCTCCTGTTCCCAGCTCAGAAAATGCCCCATTCAACCAGGACAGGTCCTTGTGTACGACCCTTTAATGACAAACCAGGATCATGTTTTAAACACACTGTAAGCTTTATTTTGGGACTAGGTTCTTGGTACAATTACCGTAGCTTCTGACTTTGAGTATTTTGAGGTTCTCTACCACAAGCACAGGGCTCTCAGCATTTTCTTTTGGTCTTAGTGCTGTTGTCTGTGGGATTATGACTGCCTCTTATGTTGTCCCTTTTTGGTTTTGCTTTTGTTAGCAAGCACTGTGAACCAGCTGGAAGAAATCTTTGATAAATATAACAATCATGTATTGATACAGAGTTTGCTTCCCTGATGCATAACACAAGATACTTACAGAGTTTATGCTGCAGTGGACTGATACATGACTGAATTTAATGTATGCCCCTAGATTAATATCTGAGAAAATATATAACGTTATTGCCCTGCTAATAATAGTTTCCTTGTTTGCAAAGAAGAAAAATGATCATTGCTGGGATCTTTAGGAGTCATCATAAATTAACTGGAAAATAACTCCATATATGAAGTGCTGGAGTGTTTCTTGGAGCATGCTCAGTCAGCCTCCTCAAGGAAGCACATCCCTCCTTGTTTCCCTCTAGGAAAACAGAGGTGTGAATATTTTCCTGAGAGAAAGGGGATTTGTTGTTGATAGGGTACTGTCAGTGCCAGAATCTCACATGCTTTTGCAATGTATTTACTGGCATTTAGAAGGCCTGAGGAGGTAAGTGGTTCAAAGGAGCAGTGTTACAGAAAACAGTCGGTGAATCAAAGTTAAAAAGTGGCATTAATGAGACAGTGATGATACAATGAAGAGTCTACCAGTAATCCTCAGGCAGTGCTTTTTTGCTCCCTCCTGAAATTCTGTCTAATTCTCTCACTGTTATAGTAAAACATTTCTGAAATGAAGACCAAGACTCCACGTAAAACAAAAATAAATCATGGGCTTTAAGGAGGAACTCGTCAAACATTTCAAAAAGTAACAACCAAGTAGCAGGGAATGTTATACTAACCTGGTACTTCTGGTTGGTTACAGTTATTGATATAAAAACTTCCTTGGAGGTCTATGGCTCTCTCAGGATGGCCACCTCATATCCCGAATTGTGTGTTTCCCAGGCAACAAATGCATTTTGCTTCTGTGCTTCAAGTTTATTTAGGGAGAAATGAACCTGTCAGGATGTAGGGGACCTAAAAAGGGGAAGGAAGGGAATAGCTGCAATATGAGAATATCAAACAACAAGGAAGACTAAGCTCTTTTCTTGCCCAGAGCTGGGTCCTGCATACCTCAGTCCAGGGTAGTCCCAGTGAGTCTGGTACAGAAACCCATGCAAGATGAGTGAAGGTGGCTCCAAATTGGAGCTATTTATCTGAAAATGCCTTAGAAATAGAAAATCTATCAGATTTCAGTTAAAATAACAATTCTTTGCAGCTCTGCCAAATGTCTGCAGGCTTCTGGTGATTTATTGTTTAACCAATGCATGGGGAAAGCTGAGGTCTGCCTTCCCCTTTTTCCACGCCAAACAGAGGAACCTTCACAAGACCTTGGCACTTGTCAGATTTAAATCCTTAGGGCAGTATTTCTCACTTCAAGTGCAAAATTCACCACTTCCCTGTGAAAATCAGTCGGGGTGAGAACTGCACACAGAGCAGAGCTCACTACTGGCGTTTATACAAGATTGATTATGTGGGTTTTGGGTTTGCACTTGGTAGTGTCAGAAATTGGGGGGAGGAAGGGAAACTGCTAATTATCCTCCACCCCCTTTCCCAATAAAGTTAAAATAGCTGTGTTGGAGGGCAGTCTGGGCCTGCCTAATCTCAATACTGGTTTTGAGAAATAATCTCATTCCCACTCTCTCAGTTGCTTTGAAACATAATGAATTGGAATGACATGCAAATACCAGCAGTATTTAAAAGGAGGCTGAAGCACAATGTCTGTCTCTAATTAGTATTGCCGTGTGTGGCTTGTAAACTTGATGATAAATGAAGCAATTGGCCATCAGTGGCTTCAATTAGATGGCAGTAAAAATGGTAACAAAATAAAGTCACCAGCAAGGAAATTTGCTCTGAAAAGTGCTGCCGTGAGTTGACTTCAAGCTTTGCAATGAATTGGGGCTAATTGGCTTGTTTGTTCATTGTTTCTCAGGGGCAGTGCAACTGCCTAATTAGAGAGAGCTTTCCAGGGCCTAAAGAAAACAGGGAGAGAAGATATGACATGGTTTCTCTGTCTGAGCACCCTGTCTCCCCACACCAAGCAACCCACTGCGGGGAGAGCACACACTTCTCTTGCTCTTCTTTTTGGAAGAGGAGCGACTTGGTTTGTACTGACTAACAGCTATTTGCTTAAGCCTGGGATCACAGAGCGTTTCTCAGACATTTATTGACACTCAAACTTCAGCAGAGCCTTCTCAGACCCTTTTCTTGAAGCAGCAATCAGAAGTCAGAAGCTGGCTTGGTGCTGTCATTGCACTGGGAAGAGAAGTAAAAGGCAGTGAGCCCTGTGACTGCTGATCTCAGCAGTGCTTCCCAACTATGCCTTACTGTGTTGGTTTTGACACTTCAGTGAGGGAAATAAGACTGGTATGGTACTTTTCCTAGTGAGAAGTTCACCAGTGTTTTCCCACTTTGCCCAGACAGTATTTTATTCCAGGACACTCCCCTCTGTATAAATGGGTCAACTTAATTGCTACCAAAAGTACACAATAGGGAAAAGAGTCAGGCTGGTGGTAAAAACTGTTTTCTGTCTGCTATTCTGAATACATTTGTCTGTCACCACCTGTAAAGTCATGCCTCTCAGTGGTGATGATCATTATTTTAGTGGGAGACATTGAGGCTGTCTCACTTTCCGTAAATGCTTTTCAAAGATGATGAAGATGCACAAATAAGATAGAAGCAAAGTGTGAAAAAACAAAGGGTTTTCAAATTGGGGTTTATGTTTTCAATTAGGAGACTTTGTTATTGAAAACAAGAAGCCAATTTGTCAGAAGCAAAGGCTAATTTGTCTTCACCTCTAAAGACCAGAGGGAAACAATACATCCTGCTTACTCCAGACCCTCTGGGGAAGACCAAAAGGGCTGCCCAGTGCCAATGCTCCTAATTCAGCCTCTCTAGGAACTACTGTACATGTCGTAGAGGATGATGATTATTCCTTTCCAGTTGTTATGGTATCCTAAAATGCATCCTAATTGAAATACAGCAACTAGATGGGAGCAGGGGTAAGGAATAAAGGTATTGTAATGCCAACACAGGCTATGTGATTCAGGAGTAGTAAGCTAGGGAGAGCTGAGGTCTGGCCCTGCTGAAAAATTCATTTTTGAAGGTGTTAAGTCCATCTGCTTCCAGGAAAGATATTGTATTTCACTACAGATTTTACCAGATTGATACCACGATGATTTGGACAGTGTCTGTGGAAATTGAAAATTCAGTTTGAAAGTATAAAAATGCTGCTGTGACACACTATAACACTAAATCTTAATTTTTTTGGCATCTCAGGGCTGACATCTCCAGTGGAGCTTTACTCACGGTACATTCATTGCACAGCACTCTCGACATTTTACTTAAAGCAAAACAGAAGTTTTGCCTGCCTGTCTGTGGTGCTAGATGTGCCTGCTCATGCCTCAGGGAACTGGGTGTATTGGCTCCGCCTGGAGCAGGCTGGGAGGGACTCCTGCTGGCATTGGCTAGCTGTGGGCCAGACACACACCGGGCTCTGCAGGGACAAGTGGACTCTCAGGACATAAAAACAAATGTCCTAGAAAAGTTGGAAAGAACCACAGTGGGGCATCTGATCCAACCACCCTGCTCCAGCAGGGTCATCCCAGAGCACATGGAAAAGGATTTCATGCAGACAGTTCTGGAATACCTCCAGTGAGGGAGATTCCACAACTTCTCTGGGCAATGTGTTCCAGTGCTTGGTCACTGCACAGGAAAGTTCTTCCTCATATTCAGGTGGAACTTCCAGCGCATCAGTTTGTGCCCATTGTTCAGCACCACTGAGCAGAGCCTGTTTCCATCCTCTGACACCTCCCTTCAGATACTGACAGATGTTGATGAGATCCCCTCTCAGTCGTCTCTTCAAGCTCAGGAGGTCCCCTGGTATTGCTGCCATTCTCTGGATAAAGACCAACTATCCAATATGTTCAGAATTGTACCTTTTTCAAAATGACACATTTCCAACAGTGACCTGCTTCTTGATTAATTTCTTTTCTTCAGAGACTTGTTTTTAAACTTTCAGTGCTGCTGCCTCAGTTCCCTGAACAGTTGAGCTGTGGTGTTCAGAAAGGTTTTGTGGTATTTCAAAGAACAATCTACCATTTTGCTTCTCTTCAGGGAAGTGTGAACCAACGCAGTTAGCAACCCTGGCTGACATCTAAATTCTTAATGAGACGAGTATGTTCTTGCAGAGCAGAGAGAAATAACTGAGGCTGCATTGCATCCCCTGCTAGTTGTGGTTATTATCAGTATACATATATTACTAGCAAACTGCTGGGCTGGATGTTTAGCCCATAAACTAAAAATACATTTATGTTTTGCTCCTCTGTTTGAGGATTTGCAATTGGAAAAAATAAGGTTGTTATTTAAAAACAGGCTGCTAAAATGAGACACATAAAATACTGCAGTATTTTTATTATATATAAAATGAAGTCTCTGCATTTGTTTTTTATTACTGCGTTACACACAACAAATGAATATGCTCTGAGCCAACAATTTCTACTGTTACACATGTGCACTGGGTTCCTCTGACTGCACAGGGTTTTGACTAAGCCCTTCTAACCAGTTGAAAGAGTAGACTGAATGATATTAGCTTAAGCAATGAGAGTCAACAGGAAATGGGGGATTTGGGATCTGAATAGTGAACAGAGTCTTGGAGCATGTCATTTGCACAATGGCAGTTCTTGGCATCTAGTGGCTTTGTGCTAAAAATGAGTTTATTCCTTAAAAATCTCCAATTTGGGGAATGTGTGGTGGGCTTGAAAGAGCTCAGAACCTCTTGCCTGAATGACACCACTGAGGCTGGAGGGCAGATGAAGACTTTAATCACTTCCAGTCATCTGCTTTGCATGGTTCAACAGGAATGAGTTAGAGAACATTACAGTGAACAATGCCAGCATGTAAGTTGTTTTGAGTCACTGGTACTTTAAAGCTGGCAAAATCTTAGAGCCAGCAATATAAAAAATATTGTTATGCTCTTACTGTTTTATCTGCAGTGGTGACACAATACCTTGCCTACCCACTCCATAGCTCCCTGTAGAGCAGTAACTGAATGCCAGGTAAAATTGCCTAGGAAAGAATTTTTTGTTTCTGATTCATTGCAGAAGGACAATCAAAACAGAAGAAAGAACAAAGTTTCCTCATCTTGAAGTAGCTTCAAGGAAACATGCAAGGTCTGGGACTCCTTTTGCTTAGTTCAATATTAGTGTCGTATCTTTGGAAATGTTCCTGATGCATGTCAGGGGAAGCCAGGAAAGAATAAGGTCCGCTAACTTCATTCAGAGATGAATAAGGGGGTAGACCAGCAATCACAAATCTTCCAATATTGGAGGACAACAAAGCTTTTCATTGCAAAACTACAGCTGGATGCAAGCACAGAATAGAGGTTTGTCACATCAGAGAGCTTTCAAAAACATATAAAGCAAACAAAATTAAGATCAAAGAGAAATTTGAAAAGATGATTTTTAAAGGATATGAACATTGCCAGGACAGCTTTTTCTTTTTTTTTCCTTTTTTTCTTTCTTATTTTTGGTGTCCTAATCCATTGATTATGGCAATACCCTAAAGATAGGAAGCAAGTGCATGACCCTTTTCATGTCGGTCCACAGTGAAGGATTGAGCTGTGTAATGCATAAACCATGCTGTCAAGCAAAAGCTTGGCTCATCCTGCATGCCCATATTGAAGTGTACTGATCCCATTTCACTATGATCTTTAGCTGTGCCTTGAAAACCTTTATGAGTTTCAATGTGGATCTGAACCCTTCAGTCTCAGTTCATGATGAGCTTAATTCTCATGTACCTTCAGTGGGTACTGTCTTCTTTGTAATGATTGCTGTTACTGCTTGTTGAAAGCAACAGGAACAAAGACTGGAAATGTTTCTACCTGCCCCTGGTTTAACCATTCTCCCTGTTGATGCAAGATGGGATGATCAAGATGAGTCCCTAGTTCTTTTCCATCATGGTATCTTTCGGAGGTAGTTGTAAATCTATTATCACACCAGAGGGATTAGTTATCATTGTGTCTGACTGCAAGATTAAAGTATGATTCAGAAGGTAGAAAATGGCAGGGGGTGTAAAGTGCATAACATGAAGAGAAACCTTATTTCCAGTATTAGACTGTTACGCACCACAGGCTGTTCCTCCATGGATTCACTGCCAAATGTCTTCGTCAAATGTGCATTCCTTGACTCCCTTTATTCTCTGGACAGGAGAAAATTGAACTTAGTTATAGAAAATGAACAGAGCAGCCAATGAATAAATGCATTGAAGGTAAAAACATCTTTCCTGACAGAGTATAGGTGAACAAATCTTTGGATGGGATGGTGTGAAGGAAGATATGAATATAAATATTGTTCAGGGCCAGGACAAGTATTATGAAGAATGTTTGTCTAAGTCCTAATAGTCATTCATGAATATGGGGTTATTTAACACAGAACACTTTCCTAGGTTGCTCCCTAGACAGCAAAATGTCTGTTAATATAAGCCTACAGAGTGTGTGTGTGTATATATACATATATATATATATAATATATTATATATATACACATACAAACTCAAATACTTCTTAGTCATCCATAGTATTCTTTTCATGTCTGCTCATCTGCTTCTACAAATGTTGAAGCAAAAATATCTGTATTTGCAGCTTATGAATAAGTTTTTTTCCTGCATTTATTGGTAACCTACAAATTATGTTAAGATGAATGGAAAAGATTTTCCATTCTTTCAGGGTGGCTCCCCTAAAATTTGGCATGGAGCGTGGACAATCCCTTGAAGTTCCAGGGGGAAAACAAAGGGTATCAGAACATACTTCAAAATAGCTACTCATATTGGCAAGATAGGTGTTTGCTGGACCAAATATCTTCTGGTGTCTGTCGCAGGCTAATAACTTCTCTGTCTGCATCAGGATAGTGAGGAAGAGCATACACCCTGACAGATGCAAGGGACTTTCTGTGTGTTTATGGAACATGTTTTGTTTAAACAAGTTGCAGTAATTTCTCTGGCAATACTCAACACTGGTGTGAATTGTTTCTCAGAACTCAGAGATTTCTTGCTGCTATCCTGATCATTTTCTCTCTGTGATTCGATCTTACCATTCCATTCCAGGTGAATTAGAAAATTAATAAATAACAACCAGGAGTTGAGCATTTATTGCTTCTACTTATGTTAAAGAGTTGCCTCATTGAGCAAAGGCAGTGTTACACTGATAGTATTATACATAAATTTGATGTATAGGTTTTCCTGTTCATGGCATGAAAGGGTGTTTTTCAGGCTGCTTGGAAAAGACCACATTATTGACTTTGTCAAGAAGAAAATTGGATCTACTGGACCAACTTCTCCTTGCTGTCATTACCTACCTACCAGAAAAGTTGTATTTTTCTGGCCTTTTCTGAACCCTCTCAGCTTCAAGATAAGGTCTGACACTGACTAAAAGACATCAGCCTCTCTGAGCAAGAGGCAGCTCGAGGTTTGTTGGGCAAGCTCTGCAGCTCTGTCCCTGAGCACTCTGTCACTAGTGATACTGGGCAAACCTGAGGGAAGCATCAGAGACAGCTGCCAAATTGAGTAAGGAACACATGCGTCCAGTTAGAACTGGCACTGAGATACAGAGTTGGAGGCAGCTCAGGAACAAGAGGAAGTGCCCCACTGTGGGCACCTGTTTTAAGGGGCTATACCCAGGAGCCAGACACATGAAGGGCAATTATTAAACAACTATTCAGAACAGTAGTGATGTAACAAAAATGTCTTCATTTCTTCTCTACTCTCATTATATTTACTTCCATGTGCTTAGAACTGAATTTCAATCCTTTGAGGTTTATATTTTATCATTGAAAACATTCTCTACCTGAGCAACAGCTGAACACTTTGAGGACCATTCACTGTGTACCATTCTATAAAAGAAAAAGAAACATGAAACAAAACTTCTCAGTTATCAGGGAGACTGTGTCAAGGAGTAAATAAATGCCAGGCATGAGTATTTGCCTGAAAGTTAATAAAAAGGTAGTAGCAAGGATAGGGCACTCAAAGAACCTCTTCTGTATGGCAGATGCTGTGTGTGATTGAGGTCTGGGACTGGTGTGTGCTGTGGAATGACGGATGGTTATCTCATTTAAGCTGCAGTGAATATAACTCTGAGAAGGGCTGCCAGGCTTACTTCTACATCTGTGTTTTCTACAGCCAGATGAAAGTCATTTTCTAAGAGCTGGCAATTCTTAACAGGGTGTGTGTGCACCGATGGGCTCTATCCAGAGGTGAAGGTCTTTTCCACAGGGGCTGAATGCATTTTTGGCAGCTTAAGTTGCTCTGAAAAATCAATGGATTTTTGTAACTGTTTGTTATCTAAAGGCTGTGTTATGCTGTGCCGTGGTCTTCAGAGCAAGGTGGATTAGAAGTAGATTAGAGTTGCAGTAAATACGGCTTTGCATCAGGCTTTTGCTGTTTGAACTTTCTGCAGTTTGCAGTGCCGGCCTCCTTATCACTGAGCTTCTCCCAGCCAGGAATCTGAGGAAAAGGAGTGTTTGAAGTTGAGAACATGTTTTGGTTATGATTTTTTTGTTGGGTTCTTATTGTTGTTGGATTTTTTTGTGTGTGTGGCTTGTTTTTTGTTTATTTTCCTTGTTGGTTTGGGTTTTTTTAAATTCTGAGTACTTGTATTGCAATATGAAGCAGTGTCCATAAATCTGACCCCAAATGATTTCCTGGTATGCTGACATAGTAAAGACAGATAGTGAGGTAGCCCATACCCTAATGAAGCTTGCAATACAGGCAAATAAATTTTAAAAGTGGAAAGGCATAGTGAGTCATGCAGGGATTATATGATTTTTTTTCTGGCTTTGCAACAGAAGGAAAAGAAGACCTCTGATTTCTCTGGTTGACATGCCAATATTCTGTCCATTAGTCCACATAAAAAGTAAATGATGCTTACGTTCTCTTTTCACACAATTATATGCTGGTTACTGCCAGCTCACAATTTTATTAGGCTATCCATATGTTCTCCTGTTGTTTAAAATCTTAGTCCCTGTACATGTGTAATTATATGAGAACTTCTCTTAGGATTTATTTTGTTCATTCTTGTTTTTATTTTTAAGTACGTCTAGACCTTAAGAAGGAAAGCTTAAATGTGCTTTGTGAGTACAAATTGCTCAAAAACTAGAATGTAAATAAAGGCATTAGAAGGGGTTGTTGCTTTGCTTTGTTTCTTAGAGACTTTGGGGTAGTTGGGCCAATGTCCTGAATTTTTTAAGACTGATTCAACATTTTTTGAATCATTTGGCTTTTCTCTACCCTGGTTCTGAGAAGGCTCTGGAAGAGCAGTTGCACGAACCCACAGAACTGGGCCTGTTATGTTTTCTCTCTGATTTGATTTTGCTACATTTCATAGGAATCCTCATTCCCACCTGGGGAAAGTGAAGCACAGTATGGAAGCTGGAGATGAGCTTTTCTCAGGCACCTGATGTTAGAGGCTTAGAAATGCTTCCCTTCTGTCATAAATGGCAGCATGACAGCAATAGGAATGAGAGAGGAAGAGAGATTTAGGGAAAAAGGAACAAAAAAGTGATTGTGATACATTCTGAATACCACTATGCTATTCCTTGGCTGTTGTCCCCTAATTATTAAAACATGCTGTTGGCTAATACAAGTGTTTTATTCCCAGGGCGCTTGCACAGAATTATTCACATTTATGCATTTCTTGTCTCATAAACCTGGGTATGAATAACAGCAGACACCTGATTGTCCTGAGCAGCTGAATGTCAGTCAAATGAATTCAAACCAACAGGTAGCAGTGGTTTCTGGAAATGGGATTTTGTTGTGGAAGCAGCATTATTCAGGTTAGATGTTCTAAAATATTGATGGTGGTGTGCTCAGCTCTTTTGCTTGTGAACAGGTATGGGTTTGTGGCAGTTCTAATAACCTAGGGCTCCCACCACTGCTAGCACAGGCAAATAGAAGAATATTAGTCCCTGATTCTGAGTGAGGCATAAGGCAATTCTGACTATAGATAAACTGATGGCCTCAAATGGCTGAACACCTGCTTAGTTTTCACCGCTTACATTGAGGTTAAGGATTGGATTAAAAATACAGCTTCAGGAACCATTCTGCCTGTGAACTCCGCAATCATTAGGTATGAAGCACGTTATTTTCCACAGTGACTGGCCCTGATCCATCCTTCCTTGCTGTCTTGATATTCCCTCTGGGACTCGCCTAACAACAAAGCCACTCTTTGTTCAGATTTTTTTAAAAATTAAACAATAAACCTCACTAGATTCCCTATGGATATTCGTCCCCACGAAAATGTCCAAACACAAAGCTTTTCCTTAGAGGCCACAGTTATGCCTCCAAAGAGCCACACTGGACCAGAGCGATCTTTGTTATTTGAAGCATGGCAAGGCAGCTCCCATGTACCCCCCCGGCTGAAATGATCCATGGGTGTTGGGGTTGCTTTGCATTTCTCCAGCAGTGCAAGACAGGCAGTCCTTCCTGTTGCAGGCAAGCAGAGCTCTCCTTCCTCTCCCTGCAGAATAATTTAGCCTGGCTCCAAATCTGTCCTCCAGAGGTACCTGGCTGCCTGCATGGGCCCCTGGGCAGGGCATGAACTGCTGGTGCACCTTGCTGGCTGCAACACATGTTCCTGGGGAAATGCCAGTAAATTGCTCCCTCCCTCTCACTGCATTGTAGAATAGTTTAGGTTGGAAAAGACCCTTGAGATCCAACCAATGGCAATACCATCACTAATCCATTTCTCTAAGCACCACATCTACATGTTTTTTAGATAACTCCAGGGATGGTGATGCATCTCACTTCCCCCTCTGCAAACTGAGGGCTACCATCGCTTCAGCCTTTACTGGCCTGCTCAAATGGTGAGAGTTTGAGAGCATCACAGCAAGTGAAAAGAATCTGTATGCTTTAGAACCCAGTACCAAGCTGGGGAGGAAAACAAGGTCTTAGATGTGACACCCGATGCTATGGTAATGCACATCCATGTGTGTCGCGGCGCTGCGGTGGCTACAGACAGCTTTTCTACTGGACCACAGAGGCGACAGCAAAAAGGGCTCGGACGCTCCGGCGCCGCCCGCGCAGCACCTCTCAGGTCTGGCACTCCGGCTGGCTTTAGAGCGCAGCTGCACTGTCCGTGCAAGGGAGCAGCAGCCGTCGGTGAAACTGTAGCAAAGCGGCAGAAGCGAAGAGGCGAAGGGACTCCCTGGTAGCAATCACCCAGGTTTATTGTAACCCGTTGCGCAGGGGATACAATGTACCTGAATGCGGAGCTGGGGAGGCGGGCGCCGGCTGCCGGGGAGAGAGAGCCCCGAAGCAGCCATTACATAGGCTTACAAGGGAAGCAGGTGTGGTTTGGGTAGAGGCGGGGGTCCAGGGAATAAACCAATGGGGAACATACACATAGGACAGGGGGCCAATAATTTTGAACTGGGAAAGAATACATTAACGTCAACCAATGAGAATGACAGAAAGACAGAACTTTCTAGTAACATATGAATATTAAACCGACCTTATGAGTATGTAACTAAACTTGAGGGGAAAGGGGTGTAACTCATAACTTGACTGACAGCAACCAAAGGCGGGAAAACTAGGGAAGATCGGGGATTTCTTCAGCGTCACTTTCACTCTCCCCCTCTGGCTGCCGTGGGGACCAGTCTCGGTGGCTGCTTCACCACCACACATGTGCAGAGCTAGGGACTGGGAGACAGCAAAAAAAAAGTCAAATCAAACTTCACGTAGGGGTGATCCAGGATTGCCATGTAAGGAGCTGAAGGTTGTACTGGTCAGGTTGTTCCTGGGCTCCTGGGTGGGCATGAGCAATGCAGGGTGCCTGCCTTGTGCTGGGGGTAGCTCCGGGACCCCAGGAGAAGGATGGTGATACACCTTTTGGAATCGTTTGCCCCAATCTACTCACTTTCCTCTGAAGGCCAGGATTGGGATGTGCCCAAGACAAATACACTATCTTATACTCCTACCATGACAGTTTTATGGGAAAAGACTATCCATTAATTTAAGCTTAACTAGACTTTGCTGTATGGAGAGCCGGGTGCCATTTCCTGCTGGATGATTTGTCCTGCGACAGCCACAAGAGAGGCTAATGAAAAATGAGAAGAATGTGCTGGCCATCTTAGCAGCCATATTTCACAGTGCGGTTTTGAAACTGTTTGTTTTCTTAACTTCCTGAGGTCAATGGTTATGGGAGATGGATGTCACCACATGTGCTCGTTTGGAAAAAGAGCGATGGTCAGGCTTTAGGTTAGTGAACAGCAATATGGGAAGGCAAAGAAATTAAAACAAAACAAAACAAACTCCCCAAAAAAGTAACTTATTTGTCTGGGACACGGCCAGGATTTAAAAAATCTCAATTCAGGATGTTGATTAGGCAAGTTCAACAGAACTTTCAGTTAATTGATGATTTGATTAGATCTGAATAAACAATACATAAATATCCAAGGTTACTCTAGGCTTTTCAAATTAACATTAAGGCTTTCTTGAATCCAAATATGACTACAGATGGACCCCCATCTCTTCCAGGAGCCTTTTGATCTTGACTTAGCATGACAACTTCTTATAATTCATCAGTTACTGGAAATGCATTCATTTAGGATACCAATTGAGCACTTGAAGATATGGATTATTAAGGAAAGTAGTCACTGATACTGTTTACGAAAGTCTAAATGCTCGGAGGTTTTAAAGAAAACACATTTTAAATTTAAGTTGTGAGATTAATTCAAGCAGCGAAAGTGCAATGGTAATGGCTTTAGGACTTACATAAAAGCCTCACTGCCAGCTCCAGACTATTTCCCAAATAAGGATATGCATCCTCATTTTACAAACAAGGAAGGCTGATGTAATTTATTGGTGCTTGAGTGCAGGGCTAAAGACCCCGAGCCAGCTGTTAGCGGGGCCAAGAGGGAGCGCTGGTCTCTGTGCTCCCCAGCCAGTGCCAAGCCCAGGCAGTAGTGGGGTGCCTGTGGCTGGCTCAAGGCCCCCGGGACTCTCACAGTTTAAAGCTCAACATGGCTTTAGCCTTGTGACTGCTGGAGGGAAGTGGCACCCGGCTGGGTGTGCTTCCGCCCTGTGGTGCAGGACAGAGCCGGACTGGGACGGTCCATGCCGAGCTGGCAGCAACAGTGCCTCTATTTGAGTCAGTGCCCGCGCAATGTCCCTCTGGCATTGGCGTGCTGTCCTGTTGTTAGCTGTGGGAGTTGTCACACGATGCCCACGGGCTCCTCGGGAAGCGATGCCGGCTGGCTGTCCGACGTAGGGAGCTGGGAATATTCTGCTTCTGGCAATAATAAAGTGCGAGGCAACTCTCCCTCCGCTGCTTCAGCTTCCTGGCTGCGTCATGCAGCGCATTTGGTGATACTCAGTGCTGGCTAGTGATGAAAAAGAAATGAGTTGGAAGGAAAAAACATGACAAAAACGAATGGTATGGTGGAACAGAAACTGGTTACAACGCGTGAGACGCCAGTGTGGAGCAGTTATGCTTAAAAATGCTGAACAGATGGCATAGGACAATGCAAAGATTGTTTAACATTACCCCGAGGTATAGTGAAATATTGTCAGGTGTGGGAATGGAGTGAGATTTTCCAAAGAGGTCTTCTGGGACTGCTCACACACCCCAGCGTGTTGGCAAGCGTTGGGAGACAAATTGAAACTAATAGCTGAGCAGGTGAGACCAACAGGATCTGCACTCCTGTTGTTAAAATGAGTCTTTAATAACACAGGGTGGGACAGTGCCGTATACTTGATAGCGATTTTTGTTACCATTACAATTAATTTGTTTTATGTAGACATTGTAAAAGATAAAATACTAGTAGCAGAGGTGATTAATATGTTAGGCAGAAACACTGCAGCTCTTCTTTCAGATGCCAGTGTCCATACATAGGAAAATTTACAGGGAGCTGTGAGCTCTGGCAGCCACTTTAAAGTGCCAGAAATGTAGGCACTTACTAGATTTAAACCAAACTTTAACATAATATATTTTAATCAAGAAAAAAATGTGAGCAGGCGGCTAACCTTTTTTTAAAAGCTCAACTATTACAATTGGTTAATTGTGAAAGCATTTTTAAAAAAAGTAATTACACTGGATTTTTAAGATGTTAATTCGTATATGACATTACAATAATTAAGAAAAAGTACTACTTCTTTCTTGACTTCTGTCTGAAAGTATAAGACAAAAGTTGTCAAACACTTGCATGTGGCTTCTGTGGAATCAACCCAAGAGTGTTTTCAGTTAAAAGAAAAAATGCTCCTAATTTTTTGAGAATTGTATTGGTTTGGGATGTGATGATGCTGGAGAAGTGCTTTCTGTTTTATTCATAAACAGAAAAATTTTTGGAGGTCATATGTCAAACTTGAGTTTTTCCTGTTTTCTACAAAATCAGCAGGTGGTACTTGCAAGAAAACTCTATTCTTCTAATTTGCAAAAATTCCCAAGAAGAAAATATATGAGGGAGCTGCAGTTTGTTCCAGTGTGAAACTTGGCAAGAGAACTTTTTGCCTGCAAAAATCGGAGCTTACTTATTACATTTGGCACTTATTCTTTTTCATTATGCAATAAGGACATGAAACATCTACTGGATGCTCCCTAGAGAAGGATGAAGCTCTCCCTTGAATTCTTTCTTATAAGAAATGTGCACATAATTTTTAAAAGGTTTCCATGAAATAAAAAAGTGAAAGCTGAAAATGTTGTGAGGTTGTTGGGGATGTTTTGTCATGCCCAAACAAAAACCCAAATAAATAATTTTTTGACAAAATCTCAGAAAAATCAAAGACTATTGTTTACTTATTTAATTTCTGCTGAAAGATTTCGGGAGCTGTTTTCTCTCTGCTTGTCAGCTCTCCTAACCTCCTCCTCTCTCCTGAAAGCACCTTTTTTTTCCCAGGACCTATTCATAAGCCTTTGTTATTGTTTACAAATATTAAAATTCTCATGGGAATCTACAGTTTCTAGGAGTTCCTGCCTGTATTGTGTTTTGAAAGTCCAGGTTTATAAACTTAGGCACTTTGGCTGTTAAGAGTTTCCATCTGCACTTTTGAACAAGGAAACACCCTTCCCTCTGAATGTCAGATGTTAAGATACCAGGACCAAGCCAAATTGCTGTTGGCCTGGAATTCTTTGGGGTTTTGATCCCCCAAGAGAAGATGGTTTGGTGGTGGACTCTGGTGAAAGGCTGTGCCCTGGAGGGGTATTTCATGCCCACACTGGGCTGGCAGGAGATGACACAGGACACCATAGCCCCATTATGTGCCCTTCTGGAAATCTTTTAGCTTTCAGATGCTGTCCAGAGCTTGAGGAGGCTCCTCTAACCCAGCCTTCAGTAGGCGCAGGCCATGAAATATTTCTTCTTGCCATTCCCAAGGAGAACTGTAGCCTGCTTTGCTTTATAGGTTGCCCAGGGGACTTGTGGATGCCCCATCCCTGGCAGTGTTCAAGGCCAGGCTGGACAAGGTCTTGAGCAACCTAGTCTAGTAGGAGATGCCCCTGCCCATGGCAGGGGAAAGAGGAGATTGGGACTAGATGGTTTTTAAGGTCCATTCCAACCCCTTAACGTTCTATGATTCTATGATTCTTGCCTCTGAAACCCTCGTTTCCCAGTGGTTCTCATGCAGGCACAAGAGCCCCAAAAGCTCTAAGCATTATCACAACACCTTTCTAAACTTGTGGCACCCTCCAAGAGCTTCCCTGACATCCCCTTTCCTCTAACATCTGATTTACTGCTTTTCCTCCTCCCGCTGTTAGTGCAGGTCAACACCACCCCGAGGCAGTGACAGTGTCCATGTCAGAGGTGTCACCGTGTAACACGACTTCCCGCTGGGAGTTTGGTGGCCCAGCTACGCCAGTGCTGGGACTGATGCCTGACAGACAGACAAGGAAGTCAGTTGGATGTGCTTTGCATACCTTTTTGCCTTTGTCAGGCTTCTGACTGCTTTTTGAGTGGGGAAAAATCACTGATGAACCATCATTTTTTTGGAGGGTAAAATAGGCTAGTGAAGCAGATGATGAAAATAAACAGACAAATTACCTCAAAATGAAACACAAACACCTAGACATAGCTTTTTCCCTAAGAGTTTAAGAAAAACTTCACAGGAAGCAAAAGAATACTTTTTTTTTAAATACAAGCAACAATAAAGTAAAGAAAGAAAAGTGCATCCAGCTGAGAAGATCTTGACACTGAAGTTTCATCATTTGTGTTTTACTTCTCCATGACTGCAGGCAGTTACATGGTGTCCCTAATACTATATTAAGCTTTCAGGCCTCATATCTGATTCCTCCCTGTCTTATACCAGGAAATGTAAGTAGCATTGCTGATGTTAGCAGGGCTAAAATCCGACATTGAAGAACAAATTCTTGTGACGCATTTCTGCATTTACTGAATAGCACAGCTGTCAATATTTTCAAAAATTAAATCATCAAATTAAGAGAGCAATTTTTTCTCATAAAACAAACTATACAGTGTGTCCCAGGCAACACATACGTGGGAATTAATCTCAACCAGGCAAAGCCTTATTTAATTGATTTAAGTTTTAGATATGGTAAATAACCACATTGGAGTCAATGCAATAAAGCTAAACATATGCTTTGCCTCTGCAGAAATGGAGCCTTAAAGCTGAAAAGGTATAAAAGAGCTGCTTGGCTGGAAACCATCAAATTTTTAACCTTTCACTCTTTTACTACATACGAAAGAAAATACCTTGTATTATAAACAACTTAATTTATGGTGAATGTAAATGCAGTTTCCAGAAAATAGCTCCCATTAGGATCGAATTAGAAGACACTGCCACTTTTTCCAGCGTGTGTTACTCAATTCCTCATGAAGTTTGTGGGAGTTAAGGGTAGGGACCATATTTTAACATAAGCAGGATTCAACCTCATACCAAACTCATAAAAAATTGTCCCCTGACATTTTGGCCTCAGCTCCTTGTAAACGCTCATTTCAGCATAAAATTTCTACCTAAAACATTTGGCACAGATAGATCTAAAACTACAAGAGTTATTTTGCAATCAAAATTTCTCTCATCCCAGTTCCAGAAGTGGCTTGGATGTAGCTGATGCCTGTAAGGCATCAAGGGAGCACTAGCAGAAGAGGAGGGGTGCAAAGGTCAGTGTGGCCATGAACCCCTCCTTGGCCTGTTGAGTCCCAGGCTGACAGTGAGCAAGCACCCGGCTTGTAACCCAACTTTGAAACTCTTGGGTGGCCTGTCTACCATGGAATATTAGGATCTAGATGTGGTGTTTCAAGGTCTTCCACTTTTCCCTGGTTTTCACTTGCACACTGAAAATAGCGGGTTTCCCAGAGCGATAGCAGTGTAGGATAGTAAGAGACGCTTGCTCTTTCCCCGCACTCCCATTGACCTGTTTAAGTCACGGTTTCAAAGCCATGCTGATAAAGGTAATTTCAGCCCAATTTTAGGCTAGGTCCAGGGGGAAAAAAAAGAAGTAAGTGAAAGCCCCAATTTTTCTATTTGTGGATTTACAGTGTGCTGCTTATTTTGGATCATCTCTGATGACAGCTTGGAGTTACTCTGTCATTATGTACCGTGCCACAGTCATGATGACATCTTGTAGTGGAGTGCAAATAACACTTATTTTTCAGGCAAAATATAGACCCAGTGGTTTTTAAATGTTTCTCTTTTTTTGGTGCTGTTTCTTTTTTTTAAGGATTTTTTTTTAGATTATGTTGAACCTATGTCAAGAGTAATATTTTCCTGGTTTCTACAATACTGGTGGCAGGGCAGTGAGGTTCCTGTGCCTCAGCTGTGCTCAGGGTACGTCAGGGCTCTTTGTGAAGACCATTTCATTCCTCCCAGTCCTCACACTGGTGATGTCTGGTCTGGGGCTCTTGGGAGCCCTGGATCTGGCTACTTCTACACTGGTGAAAGTTAGCTCTGATCCCCCAGCAGGGCAGCCGTATGGGATGCTTACTGCCCTATGATAAGCACTGAAGCACAACGGGGGTTTTTGGGAGGGATGTGTACTTGTACTGAGCATGTGTCACAAATATCTTAAGTAAGAGGGTGTGTTTTCTTGTTTGGGCTGAGTTTGGGCTCTGCTTTGAACAGTATAGTTTGAAACACTCAGAAATGACAGATGTATCAAGTAATCATATCAGTGTTATTCCAGTATCTATCTTATTCATGCATAAGAATGCATGTATAGATATATATGTGTGTGTGTGTGTATATATATATATATATATATATATGTGTGTGTGTGTGTATATCTGTTTGGACAGGTTGTATATAATTGATTTGGACCATATTCTGAATTGGTGCAATATTGGTCTTGTTTCAATGAAGGGTATGCAATATATATGAAGAATCTGGCTTTTTCAATATTAAACTACCAAAATATATGCTTGGCTTCACACATTAAGCAGAACTTCTGCTACATGAAATAAAATATATACAGCAACAGACCTTCAATCAAATCAAAAGCTTATTTTACTTAGTCCAGAGTATTCCTTTGTGGAGCTTTCCCATTTTTCATAAAAGATGATGTTCTGTTATAAATGCAGCAGTTTCAAAAACAAAGGAGGGGAAAAAAGGAGAAGGAAACCAGAGTAAAAATAAAACAACATATTCCTCAAAATTAAAACCAGGATGATATTCTTATGCAAGCTGAGAATGTTTTGGACTGATATGTGTGTTTGGATATATATACACATATATAAAGCACGCAGACAACTAGATGTTAGTCCAAAACATACACGGTGCTATGTCTGCCAGAAAGGAGTTTTTTTAATGTGTGAATTTGTGAACTCTTATCCAGTTAGACAGTTTTAGACAATTTTTATAAATACGTAGATAGTTTACAGCGGCTAGTGAAGAGTGTAGGAAAAATTTACCTGTATCATCTCTGCATTTAGTCTGTTTCAGTAATTAAGATATTCAGGTGGTCAAATATAGAAAATGGTTGGAGAATGTAAAGTAAAACTGGTAGTGGGTGGTTGTGTAGAGACCCTGGGATGTGATTCTCTGCCTGCAGTGCTTTAGGGCTACAGTAATAAACACAAGTGTGTTCCCTGAAAAGCTGCAGCATCAACTGCCTTGTATTTATACCTGCAAAAGCAGGTCTTGTTCCCCACCTTTTCCATAGTTACAACTGAATTCTTCTAAGAATATGATCTGTGCATAGAGAGAAGAGAGAAAGTGTTTAGCAAGGAGGAGGGAGAGCATGTGACAAGGAAGCACTATCAGCTTGAGGACAGACACTGCAGCTTTTGAGTGCGTGGATGTCAGAGAGTGGAACACAGAGCTGAAGGCCAATGCATTTTTTTTCATTGGGAATCCCACAGCATTGCCAGTAATCCTTCCCATCACTTATAGCTGTGCTTCCCTTGACTCTAAACTTTCCCTATGATTAGGACAGGCAGAAAACATGAAATCAGTTAATTAGCCTTTCAGCAGGAAGCATTTTAATCTGCTGATAACAATCAGTAATTGAGAAGGGTGGAATGAAGCAGCTGTAACGCTTAATGATTTTTGGGGGAAGGGGGTATATAATTAAATCTCACTTGGTTTTGTTGGGTTTTTTTACTGGTAAAATATTATTCAGGGAATTCAATAGATGTGTTACACATCTTTCAAGGATTTTGATGCACTTTGTAAACTGCTTCCCTTACAATGACAAATTGCTGATCTGTCACTCCAGTTAGCTGGCCCTGCACTCTTACACAGTGTGGACAGACAAGGCATGTAATTTCATTCCTACTTGCTTTGCACACTTTTCCTTGGCCTGCTGGCAAAAGCCCTCTGGTGCCAGGTCTCACATTCCAGCTGTTGTGCATTTATCTTACTAGCGGACAAATACTTTTTCATCCCATAACTATTTTTTTGAATGGGGCTTCAGGGCAGACAATATTTGTGGGAAAATCTGTGGAGTCTCGCTGTGCCTTCTGACACAAGATGAAGTGGTTTGCCTCCCTGCCATTTAGGAAGGTCACAGACAGACACATTGGGCTAAAGAGCACTGAGCCCTCTTTGCTGCATGTCCCTGTCAGACACAGCAGCAGCATGTGCTCAGTGCTCCGGATGCTCCTCACCTGTCAGGGCTGTGCTGTTTGCAGTAGGAAGCTGCTCACAACCTCACCCCTCTCGCTATAATTGCCTCCTGACAGCTACCTGCGTTTCCTCAGCCGTGTCCCCCTCTTCCAGTGAAACCCGAAACCAGGTGAAACTTGCTCAGCATCAGATTTCACTTCCAAATTGAATTCTAAGCTAAAAGAAGCCCTGGGTCTTCCAAGGTTCACCAGCCCCTTGTCAGCCTAAGACTCAGAGTCATACAGTCTAATTCAATTTAAGGCAGTATTTGGAAATAATGAGGCTGAGACTTTTCTCATTGCTATTGTCCACACTTGTCTTAAAAAAAAATTCATTTACTTAGAACCTTTTTCCTTCCTGTTTGCATGTCTTCTATGCAATAAAATATATTGATTTTGTTATTACATCAAGGACTTAGGCCTTAGGCACAGGACAAATGCCTATTTTTTAACGAGTGACATAGTGTTATGAGTTAAAATGTATGACAGAAAGTACATAATTCACATCTGTGTCCAAGACAAACCTCTCACTGAGTAGAGTTTTGTTTGGGTGAAAATAAACAGGCAAGTCCAATTAGGAACAAAGTCTGTATAGAGGGATTATTTTTGGTTATTTTCAAAAAGAATTCCTTTTTTTTTAAGAAAAAGAAGGAATTGTGACAGTAGTTTACTTTGGATAATTTTGCTAAGCAGCTGCACTTTGAGGAGATTATGTAAGATGAACTAATTGCCAACCTTCTGATTCTTGTTTCTTGCTAGCCATAATTTAATTCTATATTAAAGTTGCTGGCTTTCACCTATAGTTCCTCATGATTTGTGCTTTGTGTAGGGCCAGGGATGGTGAGTAAACAGTAATATGGTAATCCTGAAATTCTTCTATTCCTATGCCAGTCATGTGACCAATCAATGTCCTAGGTGCATATTAAAGTTGCCTTAAGGCTATTCTAACATATGCCTGCTCAACTCCCACAGGAATATCCACACAGCTGGGAGGAACAAGACTGTCATTGCTGCACAGATTTTATTTATTGTTCCAGGGTAGTATTTATGCCAGCCATATTTCACATTTATTTTGAAATCAAAGGTTTTTAAAAGCAGTAATGTCATAAAGAACTCAGTTAAAAACATGGGAGCTACAAAACTTGTCAGAGCCCAGTATATTGCAGATATCCAATTCTATACTTTAAGCTGCATTAAATACAGCAATGGGAAAAGTGGGGAAAGCATCCATGTGATAAGGCACCAGCTGGGAACAGTTTGGTGGTCTACAAAAATGCTCCTACTGTTGCAATTGCTGGAGGAGAGACCCAGGGGCAGGATGGGTGAGGGAAAATCATGGTAAGAAATCAAAACAAAAATGCAAACACAGGCCCAGCCACAGAGGCAAGTTTATCACTGGCCGAGGCTGTGACCTTTCTCCAGCCTGTCAAAATGACCATCCTACACTGTTCTGGTGAGATCTACTCTGAAAGTTCAACATTGATCAGCCCCAGAAGGTCTCTCCTGGCAACTCTGGCGGAAGTATGAGAGCAGAGTTAGGTTACTGTGTCAAATCTGAGGAAAGTTCTTGATAGGAGAAAAGAACTCTTCTTGATTCCCATTGCTATTCTTAGAGAAACAAATGTTTTGGTCACAGCTGGGGCTTGATTTCTTTCCTTGCTTGACCTTTGGGAGGTCACAGATAGGTCCTGAGGCAGTGTGCTGACACCCATGGGGCAATTTAGTCTAACAAATATGATGGGGTCAGAATGATGGCCTGTGTTTCTTGCTCCCCTCCAAAGAGCTCAGCCAGCCTGCCAGCCCTGCCCTATGTTATCTGTGCTGCCTTTAGCACTCAGCGAGGCTGGTGCCTTTCATTCCTGCCCACAGTTGTTAGTGTAGCCATGGGGGTGCTTCTTCTCCCTCTCCCCATCCTTTCACCACCCTTTAAATGGACTAACTTAGTACTGTGGTCCCCTTTCTGATCCTGGGAGTGATTAAGGTGCTGCCACTACTCCTGAAAGAGTGTGGAGAGTGGCTTGTGCTACAGATGGAGTCACACGTGTTTCCTCCAAGCATATCCTGCCAAAGGGAAAACTGAAACTGAGCCTCTGGTCTCATCCATCCCATGCATGACTGATCCCCTAAGGGATACAGTGACCTCCCCTTCTGCAGAGTAAAAGCCCATATTCAACTTGGTGGCCTTATACTCTTACCTCTCCCATCTCCACCTCTTCTCTGAAACCATGAAATATCAGGCTGTGGTGTCCTGGAGCATGGAGGACAAAAACCCTAGGTTCTCTTTTCTGTGACTGTATGTAGCAGGAATCTCACCATGGGTTCAAGACACCTTAAAGGAATAATGATTAGGATATCCTATGCATATATTCAGGGATGTGAGAAACAATTTTCACCATCCCAAATAAATTCGATAATCCGCAGATATTCCTGTCCACTCCTTATCCTGCCTCTCTTACAAATGGTAGGTTATTAGAATTTGAAAGTCTGTTTCAAGGGACACTTGTGAGAAATCAAAAAGAGATTCTGGGAGTCTTGTCTATGGCTTGGGTGTTTTCCCCTTATCTTGGTTTGAAATCACTCATTCTGCAAAAAAAAAAAATAATAATTTGGGAAAAATAACAGCAAGCAGCAACTTCCCCCTCTGTCTGATAAGTCACATTCATTGTTCCCTTTATTTTCAACTGATTCTGTATTATTAATCAGAAATTGTCTGCCATTAATTAGTAACTGGATCATTAACAGGCCGCACTAGGACTGCAGAAGGAATCCTTGCATTGGATACTGGAGCACGTCTCCACCTGCTTTGATAATCAGGTATCTTGCCTCTGAGTTTCATTGCAGGGTCCATCAGAGCCACCAGCACCTTTTTCTGACTGCATCAGCCTTGTCCCCGCTCCCGTGTGTGCAGTGAGCAATCCTGTGTGAAGCACCAGGTTCAGAGGAAAGCAGTACAATTGCTGACTTACCTAGGGGAAACCCCTCGCTCTCACCTCCAGGAAAGATGCCCCTTCTGGCATTCTCAGACTCGTGTGCATTCCAACTCACAGGGGTCGCAGTAAGCAACTGTGTGGTGCACATTTGCACTAGGAAATAGGAATTCATCTAAGCAGACGATGATAGTAGGCAGTATGATTTGAAACAACAGCCTCCTTGAATACAAACTATTTCTTTATCAACAGACTGGTTAATTTGTTTGCCAATTATCTAAAAGACTCCCTCTCACATTCTGACCCAAATATGTCAGTGAAGTGTCCCTGCTTCTCATTTATTCATGTGGCGAATCTGCTTTTCATGCACCTGCTATTACTTTTAGGTTTCCCTGACAAGCAGAGGCAAAGCCTTTCTCTTCTGGAGAATTATTGAATTACATTTATTTTCTCATGCTTTTTACTTGTCTCTCTGGAAGAGATCTCAGGTTCATAGGCTTAATGCCTGAGTGATCCACAGAGCCCCATTTCCTGCACATTTCAGTGCTCCAGGTAACAAAAGTCATCTCTCTCTGGTCTCTGAAGTGGAAAAGCTAACTGTTCCCTTCAGAATGAAAGGGGACTTTTGTTCCTACTTTTTTACTTATGACTAACGAGGTTATAAAAGGTTTGCTGTTGTACTGTTCTTGCAGCTGCTGCTGCTGGGGTGTCTCACAGTGTGCATTCGTGGGCTCTTTTCTACACTCCCAGTGAATGTGCCCTTCCTGGCATCACACTGGACTGCATGTCATGGTACATGCCATGTTTCAGGCAAAACCCTCACAACTTTGGTGAGAATGTGTGTCCTTGGTACTCAGACGACTCTTCCCTGCTCAGAGAGGATGACCCCCACTACCTCAAGGGTGGGTTTTAGAAAGCAAAAGGTGCAGCTATGGTCTCTGTATCTGCCTTGGGCAAGAGTTATTGCCAATTCACCAGTGTCTGGAATTGCTTGTTATTGATTCCTCTAAATTGTCTTATTTGTCTGAGGGCTGCCCAGATGAGCAGCAGGCGCTTGAGAACTCTAAATATGAGTCAGCCACAGAGTTCAGAGATTAATCTGTCCCTTTGGGGTGCTGAGCAGCCAGCAATCCAAACAGCTTGTTGTAAGAGGCTTAACAATGCAGAACAGCTGATTTCAGATTCATCCATTGAAAACATACATTCATGTTGCTGGATGTTGGAATAATGCTAAATCACTTTAATCTAAACCACATTTAAATACAACTCCCACAGTTTAAAGGGCACTGAATTAATCTTGGAATAACAGAGATGCCTTGTAAAATGAATGTGTGTGATGTTATAAGAAACGTATAAGAAACTTGACTGTGAAGGGGGCAACTCTTTGAACTTGTAAACCCTCACTGTTTAGAAATATATAGCTGGTTGAACACAAGACTAAATGCAGCAGAATTCAAACAAACTATTCCTCTGCTTTCCCATATTTTAATGTGCTCATCAGTGAATATTTATGTACTAACCCTGTAGTAGAGCACAGTCGTCATTTCTCAGCTGTCTCCAATTGGCAGATCGATGAAAAATTTGGTGCGCTCCCACTCAATTGAAAAAAGTAACTAACAGGCTGCTAGGTTGTTTTCTCTCAACATTAATCCATCATTATCACCTGAAGTGCAGTACTTTGAAGACTGAAGAAGGTCAGTATTTCAATTTAAATAATGCCTAACAGGTATAAGCTTGACATTTTCAGTTCCCACTAAAGCTTAAAGAGCTGACAACGTTTTATTTTGTTGAGAATATATCTTTTCCTCCTCAAGGATTTCTGAAAAGACCTAGCCATAGGTATGCCTTTATGCTAACCAGAGAAGAATCTAGTTATTCAAAAATGCCTTTATTTTGTAGGGCTTTAAATTATCATTGTGTTAGAATGGTTTTTTGCTCTTAATTTATAGAATTTAATTTTTTGTTTGCATTGTTTAATTGTTTTTTGGGGGGTGGGGTTTTTTTTGTTGTTGTTGTTTTTTTTTAATTGTAATCAAAATCTTCATGATCTTGGAAAAGGAGAATGCTGGTAGATAAGACACCAGCATTGTTCTGGAAGGAAATTCAGGAATCTAGTTTTGCAGCAGCCAGATGGGTTTCAGCCTGGATTTGTCACCTAGCAGAGGCAAAGGGAGGCAGTAGCCTCTTTCGGATAAAAGGGCAGAAATGATCTCTGTGGAAATCCTTTTGGGGGTATAACATGTTCAAATGTGGAGTAAGTCCTGCTCTGTGTGGACATCACGTCTGTCACAAACAAAGGGACTGGAAGTTGCTGGTACTCCATACCCAGCAGGAGTTTGGAGACGGATCCCACTCTACCAGAATGCACTCAGCCCTTCCTTGCCTCTCCCCCAAGGCACACGAATGCACAAATGCATGCCAGGCGTAACACAGTTGCCAAAGGCTGAGAATGTCAGGTTCAGTCAGGTCTCAAGAACCTGCAGATGTTTCAAATCAAAACGTTACCTTAATAAGAATAATTAGGTGTTTGAGAGAATATTTTGGTCTGTGCCTTTCGAATGAGAAAAACTATCTTTTTTCTAGCCTAGGCATGCTGTTCATCTTAGCATCTTCCGCTCAAGCTTCTTCCCATAAGTTATCTGGAGAAGAAAGCTGGTGATTTTTCTCTGCAGCAATGATGGGTAGAATTTACTACCTTAAGAATGTCCAGATACAGAGTAAGGTGTTCTGAACAAATGTTGAGCAGCCTGTTTCCAGTGCTGCTGTGCCAGGGCGCAGGCACTGCCCATGGCACATATTCCCCAGTGCCAGGCAGCAGGGCAGAGCCACCCATGGCGGGAGGAAGTCTGGGGAAAAAAAATCCCAGATGCCCTTCATTTCACCTTAGGCACAACAAAAGTGTGTCTTGCAGCGGCCGGATGGACTCCAATCTGAATCTGTCATGTAGAGAAGATGGTAGCTCCTTTTCAGAGGAAGGAAGGAACTGCAGCTGTTAGAGACCTGCTGCCTAAAAGGTCATGGGAGAGAGGGGAAAGCATTTCTACACAGCTTCCCACTCTTCCTGGGAGAGTCCTTGGAGCCCCAGCCACAACTTTTGCTGCATGTAATTCACTGTTTAACTTTGAGGATTTTTTCCTCCTCACTCTACCATTCCTTAGAGAATCTACCTCATGCTGAACAGTTTTGCATAGTCAATTATTAACTATGCATTATTTCAAAAAAGTGCTTTGAAATAATTTCCTTTTATTTATTTTTGGGAAAAAACCTTTTTCCACCAATTATAGTTTCCTTTACTAACATATTTTTGCATGAGATTGTTGTTCTATGGGATATTACACAGCTCATTAACTTTTGGTATAATTGGTATCCAATAGTGTAATCAAATCACAGGCTATAAATAAAAGGAATTTTAAGGTACAAAATCTTCATTGTGCCTGTCTCCTAAAACATCCAATTTTTTGATGCATCTTGCCAGCTCTGCAAATTCTAATTTACCTGCTTTGGTTGAAATGATTACCCATCAGAAAAACCTATTCCTATGGATAGCAGAATATAAAACATTTTTAAACACATTGTGTTAATATCTTATGAACACATTGACCTCTTAAAAGATATTCTCAAAATTATGAAGACAAACACAACAATAGCATTTATAAATAGAAAGGCTCAAAGAAGAAAGGCAATTGAGCAAGAGTGCCATTTTTTGAACCTGGAACTTTGTACAGCCTTTTTAGAAGTCACTGTTGTATATTTTTCTGTCTTCCACAAGCTGTAAAGTGTCACTATTCTGATTCTGTTTTTCCTACTCATCTAGATTTATACTGCATTCCTCAGCGTGGTAGCTTAACCTTACTATCTCAAAGCTTTATATCTATTCAGATATATCATCATTAGGTGATAGGTGGCCTATATAATAAAATCCAGTAAGATTAATTTGTAGCAACATATCCTTGATCTGATCCTTATGAGATATTATGAATTTGTTTCCACTGTCTCTGTTGGTGGTGCACATCCCCTAAAGAGCTGACAGTATGCGCTTCAGAACGTTTAAATATATTTATATGGAGAAAGACACAGAGAGACATATATATATACAAATTGAGAGACATAAATATGTACATGTTCAGATGCTGTCCTTTGAAGAAAAATGTTTCAGAGGAGTTGTTGGGCTCTCAGAGGATGAAGGAGAGGGCCGAGTAAAAAGGGTCAAGCCTAGGCTTGAACACCAATATTTTATCCCGAAGAAAACCCATGGATTAATCATATGTACATGTATGTATAAACACATATGCACGTGTATCTTTAGATCAAAATGTATCTTTATTTCCATGCACTGAAGGCAGAAGACACATCCAGGCAGGTAACATTGGCCAGACTTGTATTAATGCCCCGAGTGTCTGCCAAGCAAAAACCTGCCGAGACTCCAAGAGTGTATGGCCAGTGCTCTACCTCTGCTTCCCTCAGCCAGAAAAGACCGAGTGCTTGGAGTGTCTTTTTGTGGTGTTAGAGCTGAGATCTCTGAGGGAGTATCCACAGATATATCATTTCTATTCTTCCCACATGTTTTAAAATCCACACTCCAAACCCTTGTGCATTGTCCGTTGCTGTCCATCATTCACATCCGAGAGAAATGAAGGGCTATGAATAATGATAATGTAAAAAGCAGCAGGCAAATGTGATCTACAGCAATGCTGGGTGGGGAGCAACATCTCTGGCTGGACTTGGCTTGTGTTTATATGGGCTGCTATTAATAATAAACAAGTCTCTACTCCTTTGCCATATGATAAGCATCATGTTCAGTGTAGAGTTTCAAGATTTGGATCTGCCATTGAAACTTCTGAAACAATACATACATGACCAGATCTGAACTGTTTGGATTGTGAAAAATCCAACTGTTCTGGCAAAATCCACTACAGAGCCAGGTGCTGCTGCTGTGAAAGCAGCTTTTTACAGGCGCTCCAGGGGAAGAAGGTCACACTGGGCCAGGGTGGTTTTCAGTACTCAGCTTTCCTTTGGTAATACTGTTAGACATGGAGAATATTTAAACAGGGTTTATGGCGACTGGCAAATCAATTGCCTTGAAATTATATGTATAACAAGGGAACTAAGGAAAGACTAAAAATATAATCCCTAATCTAAAGCACTTAACATGTTTTCTGGACAGTAGTTTGGTATTACCCAGATGTATGCTTGCAGGGCTATCTGTGCAAATCAGAAACATCCATCATACTGAAATGAGCTTAATTATGGAATTTTTGCTTTTCTAGTCAAGCTTTAATTTCAGTTATTCCTGAGTTCACATTACTTAGGTTCTCCTTTTACATTTCATTTCGCTGCACATCCATCACACTAAAACTGTTGGAATGACAGAAGCAAAAAACCCACAAAGCTGATTCCAAAAAATGGAGATGAAAATCTTCAAACCCTATGTTTCTAGTGGAATGCACTCCTTGATCATTGCAATATTTTTAATTGTTTAATTTATTAAAACAGTGTGGATTACTAGGGTGGTGCGTATGTTGTCAGACCCTGAGGACTCCTGAGACCTACCACCTCCCCAACCTGCAGTGAGCTTGGACAGACTGGCCTTGGTGTTTCTGTTTGGTCATGCCAAAATACTGATCCTCCTGAGGTGAGCACTGAGATTTAGTCACCCACGTACAAACCCAAGAAGACGCTGGCAAGATGAGCTTTACTCACAGCAATTTCTTGTTTGTGCTAATTTGTTGCCCTGGGTGGGTGCCACACCTGTGCTGCAAAGAGGTTTGGGGTCAAACTCCTGCTCCTGTATCTTGGGACCCTGCACCTCAGAGCTCTTGGGCTCTGTGGGAAGACATCTGTGTGTTAGGAAGCTTCTCAACAGGTTGAAATAGTCCCCAAAGGTTTAAAATTTGGAAACAGTGTCATGTTGACTTTCTATAAAACATGAGTAGTACAAGTAGATAATTCCAGGCTGATTAGTCAAAAGTTTTCAGCTGCACAATTTAGCTTGATACAAAATATATTTAGCCATAGCCCTGCTCATCTGAGACATTTCATGCATCCACAATCCAGACTGTTGTGCATGGCTGAAATCTATGTTTCTATAACAGAAGACTTCCTTAATAGTACCATTGTCTTTTAAACAAATTATAATTAGAACACCAATATTCTCTTTTAAAATAGCTATATCACTTCTGCATCCACTTATTTAAAATACAGGATGCTGTTGAAAACTCCCTTTGGAAATTCTGAGTTTAAAAAATCCCTTTTCACAAAGTGAAGAATATGATAAATCAGCTTTAAGCAGCTCTGTTGTGCTTGCAAGTAACAATTTGCAGTGCCAGTTTGGGGTGTTAGAGCCCAGGATGCCAACCTGGCTGGCACCGGAGAGTGGCATATTGCCTGTGAGGGGGAACAACCACAACACAGTGGTGATGGTGGCCATAGTGACCTGTAATAAAAGAACAGTGAAATATCATCACTTGCTTGCTCCCACCCAAGTTTGGGAAGTCTTTGGTCAAATGCCATGTTAATGGGAACAAACTGTGTAGGGAGAAAGAACAGTCTAAGTGTATAAATATACACACACCCCAGATAATATTATTGTTGGAAAATCATGCAGATACTCAGACTTTCCTCAGAGTAAAATCCTTGATGAGCTTTTCTAAATTATTTTTGCAAGTTTGATCTACTAGGAGCACACTTCTCCTCAGGTGAACCTCATCATTATGGTTGGCCAGTAGCTTGCTGTCTTTACTGCTGTAGAGGAAATAGGAAACTGCTGTAATTAACAGATATGAATTTATACACCCCCTGCAGAGTCTTCAAGGAGCTGGGATTTACTACTGGTTAGAGATAAGTGGTTATGCCTTGGTTAGTTAAGTAAGATTTGAATTTAGTTTATTATTTCTAAATATTGTTTGGGCAGTAACCATTCTACCTATGATGTCCCATATTTGCAAAGGCATCTTTATTTTATTTGCTCCTGTTAATATTCAATTAAGTTTATTTTAAGAGTACATTTTTTGAAAATGTAAATAAAGTAGGATGGACACAGGTTTCCAGTCCCCAAAACCATATAGAATATTGATTTTACACATCACAGCAATTTGAGACAAAATCTTGTTTTTGTAATAAAAATACAGTTATTATACCAAGCAAGGTTGAATGATGCAGCTACCCTGATGGACCTCAGGGTAAGTGGATTCTTAATGTTCACTCTAATTAGTTCCCATGAATAGTTAAACAGAGCTCAAGGTAGCTTTAGAGTAATGTGGTGTCATATTTGCTGTGAAACCTTCTACATGAGAACCTGTATTCTTCGGGACAGTAAGGGGAAGACATCAGCCTGCTTGCCACTCTGACACCTTATTCATAACATAATTATTTTAATTATTTTTAACATTATTTTCTGCTTTTGTTTAGAGCTAGGCACTGTAACTTAATCTGTGTGGTTTTATTACTAGTGCTAAACTTCCCCTTACCAATAAAAGCTGGACAGGTGGCTAGTCACCATTTTATGAGCAGTTAAACCATTTAGCACATCGCCACTAGTTTTGCATTAGCACCAACCCTGGGATTCATTACATGGTTCAGCAGTACAGAAACCTAATGCATTATGGCCCAGCAGGGTTCATCTCAGGCTGAGTTCTGTTAGATTTTTTACTCTCGGTATGGATGCAAAAAGTCAACCATCTTGCAAGAGACATGGCTGCAGCAGACAGTTTATCTTTGGACCATCTCTGTACATTTGCAATGAATCCAGTTGGTGAAAAGTGCTAAATGACACCAAACCAGAGTCCACCATCTACTCCATGAAGGTGCAGATGCAGCTTGGGTGTCTGATGTGCAGCCCTTGCTGGGAGGTTGTTTTCTATTCCAGACTAGTTTAGGGGAGGGGGAAAAAACCAACTAAGCAACAAACCACCATAAAAACACAGAAGGGAAAAAAAAAAAGACAAGAAAGTGTTGATGTTCTCTTAATCATTTGCCCCCCTCACACACAGCGATGAAGCTTCCAGCACTTACTTCTAACCTCCGAGATGGTGTTTGTCATGTAGATATGCAGCCATTAGAAATATGAGAACCATCTGGTTCCTTTCGCCTTGGAGAGCAAACAGCTATCTGCCGAGGTGGGCTGGAGTCAGATGGATTATTTCAAGATAAAAGGCTTGTTTTCTTTCTGTAGTTTCTCTCAGCCACACGAAATAACTGCATCTATTTATTTTTTTTCCCTGCTGTTACTAAGTATATCTATATGAGGGTCCCCCTTTCTGCTCTATCTGTTTGCCCTTTTCACCCCCTCCCTTCTCTTTCACCATTTCCATTTAATTTTAGCTCAGTCCAATATTTCCCTCTGAGAAAAGCAGCAAAATAGTCATGTGGTCAAATCTGCAGTAAAGGTTAAACTTAATCTTTGAACTGAATTTCAAAGAGTATTTAATGCATTTCTGTAAGAATGGCTGAGATTTTCAAAGAGAGCTGTCTCTCAAGTGAGGTAAGAAAAAGGGGGCTATAATTCTGGAATGGATGCTGCTTTCAGGTAGACTTCTACCCTGAAAAAGGAGAGTTTTCTCAGAAATTAGACAACTTTTCAGGACAATCTTGTTCTACAAGATGTCTATATGGTTAATCATATACACAAATGTGGTCTAAGAAATAATTTTGTCTTAATTTTTTTCAAGGCGAAGTTTTGTAACTTGCAGAATTTCCTTTGGGATCTTGGGGTTGAATTTTCTCCTTCTGAGGGTCCTTTGTCTGGTGCTGTTGTGTTCCTTCATCCCCTGGCAGCCCCATTTTGGGAGAAGCTCAGCCACAGGCACAGGACTGTGGGGCAGCAGCAATGTCCCCCTGGCAACCCTGTTTTCTGGAGGAACAAACAACACAAGGCCAAACTTCCAAGAAATTTTCAAAAAAGATAATTCTTTCTGGCAAGCAGAAAACAACAGCTTGAAAGTTGGAAATACATGTATTGACATTTGATTTCTTGCTGCTCAAACATACGTTAGGGTTTCATTTAGCCAGAGTTCAACCGCTGGTTGTTTATACAGGCTACTGGCTGTTTACGTTAGGTCAATACACAGGACAGGCTGTTTATACCGGACCAACAACAAATTCCACAGCACGGTCTGTGCCTAGCACTGCTGCTTTCTTGTATGTGCAGAGCTGGAAAGAAATAGAAAATTCAGCTCTAGAAATCAGCAAGCAACATACATATAGAATATTCCTTCTTGCCTCAGAAGTGACCAGCACCATCACTTCTTAGTGTTCTTTTCAAAAATACATAGTGCTGGCAATAAGATCAGCACAAGAATGGCAAATGTGGAGGAAGAGCCAAGAAGAAAGTGAAAGGTCCCAGCTGATGTTTGTCTCCATCTACAGGGTCACAGAAGACATATTTGTAAGCACTTGGTGCAGTTGCACACACAGGTTTGCAGTGCACTTAGCTCACAGTGTGGCTGGTTCCAGCTCCACAAACGCAAAGCCTCCTATGTTTAATTTGAATGTTTCTCTTCTCAATGACTTCATGGGTTGCTCTGACAGGGCGATTCACAGAGCTCGGTTCTCCTGCCCTGGGTGAGCAATGCTGTTTGTACCCTTCATGGAACTGATGAACAGTGGCAATGCTACCAAAAACCTTCTTGGCTACAGAGCAGTGGGGTCCTGTCAGGCTGTAGGTCAAGGTGGGTTTCTGTCCTGCTGCTTTCAGCAGCAGTCTGCTGATTTGAGCTGACAGAGTCCATCTCTCTGGGATTCACCCAAAATGAAGGATGTTCAACTTGATGATCTTAAAGGTCTTTTCCAACCTAAATTATTCAGTGTTTCTCTTCCTTGAGCTCCCCACAGATCACTATGACATTCCTCCTCTGTTTCTGCACTTTTCCAGGAAGGGTGCTGCCAGATGGATGGGAAAAGACCATCCTTAATTTGCTTATCTTGCTGGTCCCAGTAAACCTGTTAAGAGAGCTGCTGGGGACCTAAATTCCGTGCTGAGTGTGTGTGGATCTTGGAAGATCAGAAATATCTCTTTATTTCTGGGAAATGCAAGCTTGATGTACATTTTTTTTGTACACTTCAGCAGTTCAGTTCTCATTTGACATTTAACTCCAAACGCATTTTGACTTCCTTTTGATTCGGGCCCTGTGGCTGCCTGTGGGCTTTCCCAGCTGTGGCCCTCAGGAAGAACACAATGAGAAAGGCTATAAGGTTGAGTGATACCCACCCAAACGGGAATGATTTCACCTCCTGCTAGTCAGCTCTGGGCCCTTAACAGCTGGTGAAGAGAAGAGAATTTTCTGTGGGTTATTCCTCCAACTAGATCCAGAAACAAGCAAAAAACACATGGCCAGGGTCTCATCCCACCTCATCTGTGGGCTATTGATTACAGAGGAAGATGTGTAGATGGATTAGGCATCTGGCTTCTCAATGGCTAAGAAGGAAGGGGATTTTCATCCCACCTCTCCCAGTTCTTTGCAAGTGCATGTGCCTACATGCACCAGCCTCACCAGGGCTGCCAAGGAGGGTAGCAGCAACTGAGTTTTGTGAGGATGCACACAGAATTTCCATGAGTTATAATGTTAATTCCAGATTTTATTAATATATAAGTAAATACCTCCAGGAAGATGCGACTGGTTTAGCATCACTTACTATTTCCATCAGAAACTGGAAGTCTATTGGGGCTCCCCATGCTTCCCTTTGAGCTGAGAGATGATTTAATGATCTGTCTCCTCTCAGGGTTGGCTTACACTTAAGTCTGAACAAGAAATGATTGCCATATTAGTTTTTCTGCTTTTCCTGCAGTAATATCATCAGGATGAATTTAATACAATATTGAGGTTTTGCTGAGGTTTTATGTTTTCAGTTTGCCTTTCTCCAGTGCCCTGTCACTATAGTGTTGGGTCAAGAGGCACCTTATTTGGCAGATCTCTCCAAGTAAAATAGTTTTTCTTTACCTACTCTTCTTGTGGTCATTGCTAATAGTCTGAAAACTCACCATCTTGTGTCTTTGAAATCTTCCAGTTAAATGATAAAAGGAACTTGCTCATGAAATAGGCAATGCTGGACATATTCCTGACAGTTGCACAAGAAGGAAATGAAGCTTGCAAAGAAACAGAAGCTCTTAAATTTTGGCAGCATTCAGTAAACTGCCTCCCATTAATAAATAACTGACATAATTTCCAACTTTTTACTCCTTTACAGATGCTTTTTGCTTGGCAGCTGGCCTCATCCCAACCAAGTCAGGAGTAAAAATTCACAATGATTTCAGCTGGCCAAAGGGTCAGGAGGCTGAGGATGGATATCTGGATGCTGCAACACTCTGGGGAGAGCAGGGAGCAGCAGCTTCTCCAAGAAGACTCTGTGAGTAAAAAGTTTGAGTCTGATCTTCTTTTAAAGTTTTTCTCTGCTTTTTAATCTTAGGCATAGATGCATTCCATGAGCATCTGCTTCCAGCACTGCTTCACAGAATCCCTTTGCTCTTATTTCATGCTAAGGAAAATGAGCTCCGTGGTACATGGCGGCTGTATGGGTCAGGTTTGGAGGACTGAAGAGTGTGCATCCAGAAAAATCAGCACTTGCCAGAGGGGATAAGGCAACTGTACCTTTCTTTCCCTTGCCCCTAACTGAACCCCCTCAGCCCAGGAATAGGCAGGCTCACAGACTGGGAGGTGATGCCGTTGTGCAGCTGCCAATGCTGCATCCATCTCTCAGCTCTTGCTGCCATCAGTGGGGAAGAGGTGTGCTCCCTGTAGCTTATAGACCTATGGCTGTATGGAGCACAGAATAAAAATCCCACTCCAGTACTTAAGTTTCAAATTGTAGCCCAGGTAATGTTTGTTCCAGTGGTGGAAGGCAGGCAGGAGCAGCACATGGCCTTGTGGAGGGTCCCTGCTTTTCCCTGAAATTCAGAGCTCATCTCAGCAGTGTGGCACTCACTGATGACAACCCAGGGATCTCTGTGCTCTGTAGGAATGGGTCTGAGCCTTCCTGCTGCCCCGTACTTCAGGGAAGTTTGGGGTAACTCAGGATTGGAAGCACTGTAGGCTGAAGCAGTGCTTTAGCAAAGGCACTGCTGCTCGATAGGGCTCTGTGCCTGCTTGTGTAATCCAACTGCTGCACTGGTTTCCAGCAACAACTTTAAATGCCATTCATCAATAAATCCATTGGGCTGCTTGGCTTGTATTACATGCCACTGATTAACTACCATTAAATTAGCAGTTAGTGTAATCAGATATAAACATTCCTTTGTGGCTAAGCTGTTAAACTTTTTTCCTTTTTACAATTGCATGTAACACATGTCGGCACGAGACAGGCTCAGTAATTTCACATTACTGCAGCTAAATTATGTTTGTGGGCTCCAGAAACGCTTCTGGTGCTACCAGGCTCGTAAACACCTACCTGGCAGGGAAAAGCTACAACTTCTGCCCCAGAGCATTCGGGGTTTAACAGGATTCGACGTAGTACAGTGAGTGGATTTATTACATAAATATGTGCCTGGGCTATGGGCAAACGATTGATAGGAGGTCAGAATTTGATTTCTTGACATCGACTGCTGACTTTCACCCTGGGTCACATTATTAATTGGTGTAAGTCTGCATCTAACTTGTTACAGACAGACATGAAAGTAAGGTAGGTGATAGCAGTTTAAAAGGAGAGGGGAGGGTGTAACCCCATGTGGCTTTCAGCTCTGGGAACTCCAGGCTGTCGTAGTCAAAAGTGGATTTTCATTTTCCAAAAGGAGACATTTTGGAGGTATTTAGTTGTATTTTATGTGTAGCTCTGTACCCTCTCTATTGCTAGGCATTTTTGTAACTCTTAAAACCAGAAATTAAATACACAGCTGCAGTTATTCTTATGCACCTGTGCAATGCAGAACATAATGAAATTATTACTGGAAGCTGCTATTTCAGTGCCAGCATTAAATCAAAAAAATACCCACCAGCATCCATATCCCTATCACAGCCTTCTGTGCCCTCACAATGCAAGAAAATAGCTAGAACTTGCAACCCACACAGATCACAGATAATCTTCAGACATCTGTGGGACATAATTTTTATAAATGTTTGGGTGGTGGTGTTTGTTGTTGTTTGGGGTTTTTTTCCTATATTAATCTGATGACATTTTTATTGTTTAGATATCACTGTACTGGCTTTTAGAAAAATGCTTATATACTTTAAATTATATGTGTGCATGATCATAGGTGAAAATTTACACCAACAGTCTAAATAACTTGGTAGCCAGAAATTGAACTACTAGATTAGCTGTTTTAAAAATTCAGTCTTGTCTCTTTAAAAAACATAACACTCAAAGCTTTTAATTCAAGTTGTTTGGAATGATTTTTTTTATTTTAGTTGTACTGTTTGGAAATACTGTATGGATTGTTATGCTTGGATAATATGTTGTGTTTTGCTCTCATGGAAACCTGTAGTTTCTCCAACTCTGTTCAGACAGCTTTCCTGAGTCTTGGAATGGGAAAGCTTAAAAATTCAGCTTAACTGCCTATAACTGCCTATGTTGTCTTACATTATGTTTGACTATTTGAAACACTTATGATACAAATGGCTTGGGTTTCTAAAACCTAATAGTGGGCTACTGTCCAAATATTTTCTCCCTCACTCTGACTATGAGAAAGGGAAATTTCTATGGCTGCTCTTCATATTTTCTTCAGAGGTGCAAACCTGTAGAAACTGGATTAGCGTGTTGACTCCTTCAATTAACTTTAATCTAATATCCTGCCTATTTAAATTAGTGTAAACATTGGTGTATAGGGCTAAGGGAAAGAGTTGAACTGAAGAACATTTATTTAAGGATTAGTGTAGTAGCTAAATTAGAATTAAATCCAGGAAGTAAACATCCCAGCAATGCAAGTTGTGGGAAACAAGAGACCACAGCAAAGATCAGTGGTTTGAAACAATAATGTGCCACCATGGGAAGAGAAAAGAAGAAGGGGAGAAACAAGTAAATCAAGCATTACTGTACAAATAAGACTCTAAGCCTATTACTGCCACACAGGTTGTGGGGAAACTCCCAATTAAATGCAATGGAAAGAAACTTCTATCCTTTTCAATTTTCTCCTTGATTTGCTTGGTTGAATTACACTGTGGACTGAAATGCCCACAGCAATTAGAATAAAAGGATACATTTGTAGAAGAATCCCTGAAGGTACAGAAATTATCGCATTTGCTGGCATCGGATTTGCTACAACTTCTACTGAGGGTTTGTTAGACTTTTTGGATAAG
>VYZT01050782.1:165037-183502 GCA_013400735.1 Pomatostomus ruficeps | reverse complement strand
AAAAAAAAAAAAAGAAAGCAGTTCACTCTCTGTTAGGCTGCACTGGGAACCAGATTTTCCTGGGACATAAAAGCATGAATGCTTTCCCAGACCTAGCAGAAATTTTATCTCTGTTCTGTCCAGCACTGCCATGGCAATGCTCTCAGGGCCAACAGCACGCAGCTGGCCAGGACTGGCTCAGCAATACCACATTGCTGTAGCAAGGTAAGGTCAGTCTCCTCTCCCAGGTAACAAGGGATAGAACCAGAGGAAATCGCCTCAAGTTGTGCCAGGGAGGTTTGAGCTGGATATTGGGGAAATTTTTGTCACCAAACAGGTTTTCAGTGACTGGAACAGGCTGCCCAGGGAAGTGGTGGAGTCACCATCTCTCGAGGGATGTAAAAGACATGTAGGTGTTGCACTTAGGGACATGGTTTAGTGGTGTACTTAGCAGTGCTGGATTAATGGTTGGACTTGATCTTAGAAGTCTTTTTCAACCTTAACAATTCCATGGTTCCATGAAGCATCTCGGACTCCAGGACTCCTTTGTGTGCCAAAGGCTGAAAGGAGATGACTGTGTTCTCAGACTACTGAAAGCTGCTTTCCAGATTTCAAATAAAAAAACTAAGCCTGCTCTTGATATTTATTTAGTTGTGTTTACTTGGATAGAAACATGCCATCTACTGAATTATCACTTTTGGACCTGAATTATTTTTGCGGTTTGACTTGCATGTGTCCTTTTGATCAAATGCTACTTAGCTGGTGACACAAACCTCACAAAAACTCAGCCTGGGGTAATATGGCTGGAGGATGCTCTGGCTGACTGACTTGTAAATTAGACAAGGGCTTGTTTGTTCAATAATACAGTTTAAACTGGTTTTCTTCCTATATACCCAACAGCCTTAGCAAATGTCAGATATTCCCTTTTACCATTGGCCCTTACTAGCAGAAAAATCAGCCCACAGTATTGCCAAGGAGCATGGGAGCCCCTTGTAAATGATGCTTTGCCCATCAGGAGCCAAGGCCACAGCACTCCAGCACAGGGAGGAGGAAGGCTTGGATCTGCAGGCGCCCGGCACATGTGAGGCAGCTTCTTCCAGCAGAACATACAGATTGCTTCCCAGCCACGTATAGAATTCATTTTTTTAAATTGTTTTGGCAGTTTCTTTGCACTTTATGCCCCCAAAAGACTGAAATGATCCAGCCAGCTTATTCCAAGGGAAAATGTCTGAATTTCAACTCTTATGAGCGATTGTCTTGTAAAGGCAGGCAGCTTAGTATTTCATCTTTTTGACTAAAGCAGCTTTTAACAAGCTTGTTCTTGGCAGAAGGTTTTGGACTTAACCATGACTGAAATACATCATGTGCCGTAAGAGCAGGCTTTGTGTGAACTGCCACCCTGCTTGGCAGGGGATGTGAGGAAACACTGGTTCAGGGGTGACCTGAACCCTCGTAGTGTGTCTTCTGAGGGGTCAGCAGGGAGGAGTTAAAGAATGCTGCATCACTCTTCATGGGACATGTGCTTGCTGGGCAGGGGAGATCGCTTACAGGGCTGTTCCTTCACAGGACACAAAAAACGCCACTCCACAAATTAATTATTCTTGGTCTAATCCTCTTCTCCGCCTGCATGCTGAACACCCTGCCAAGCAAACCTTCCACAGTGCCTTCTGGGTGGATGTGGATGGCAAACACGAATACAACAACTCAGTGTTCCTCACTCACCTTAAAAGACACAGCCACATTAGCAGTATTAAACAGGCAGCAACAAGAGCTCTGGGTAAATGCTCAACCTAAGAGTGTACTAATAAACCTCTCCAGCCAAGTAATTCCAGCTTTCGTCTGCCTAACACCTGTTCCAGCTGAGCCGCTTGGGTTTAAGGCTTCATCATATTTTTAATAATTTTGCTTTACTGACCCTTAGTTAATGGGTGCCACTGTTGTTCTGAGTATCTCAGCACAAATCACATGGTGGAAGTGGTGTTTTGGGGCCAGAGGGTTGAGCACCCACCCTCAGAGCTGGGAAGGCCTCTTGCCCCCGGCCCTGCAAAGGCTGTGCTGGCCCCGTCTGATTCTGCGAGGCACTGACTGCCCTTGTGTCCTGCCATGCGTGTGTGACAGAAAGCAGCACGGACAGAGGAGGTGGAGGATGGGGCATAAGGCTGATCCTAATCACCATCTGCTTTAGGGTTTTGTTGCTCTTTTTCCCAGCGCATGGTACCTCACTTTGGGAGTAGTGTCCCTGGGTCAGCAATTGGTATCTTCTTCAAGCTAAGCAGGTTCACACTTTTCTGACAATGTAGCAGGACTTGGGTCTTTTATGAGAATTCTTTTATCAGATGCTGGTGAAGAGAGGTCATAACATGAGCATGAAGTGGACCCAGTCTGTGCAGAAGGGGCAAAAATCTGTCCATAGGTCAACTTTCAATAGGTAATGAAACTAATTTCACTCTGCTTAATTTTACCTCAGAGTTCTAAAATGTTGTAAGAGGCTCCTTAGTTGCAGATGGGGTATAAAGAGAGAGTAGAGAGTGCTGTTTCAAGGTGAAGTCCTCTATGCCTGCCTCTGAAAAATCAGATCTGAAGAGCTTTCAGATGGAGTATTAACCCTGAGTTGTCCAGTGGGCACACTGGGCCAGTCTAGACCCATTTGTCGGTGTCTCGACAGGTCCCCCAAGAATATACCTACTGGGAGTTTGTATTATCCAGACTAACATGAGTTTGCTGCCTCTGCTAGTGTCTGCCGTCTCACCAACTTTACAGTAGTCTGGCCATGGGGAGCTTCTGACTTGCAGAAACTGTAAGCTAAGCTGGGACCACCAACCCTGGTTGGTATTTGTGGGTGTTGGTTCTCCGTGTGGCCCCACCAATGCTTGTGCTGGTGGGGAGAGCAGCAGTGAGGCGAGGTGGCTGGAGCAGGAGAAGGAACTGCTGCCTCAGTGGCTGGGCTCTCCTGTGCTCATTCACAGAGCTTACGAACATGCTGCTTTGGCGCAACTCGGTGGAGTTTGTTCCATTGACAAAAGATTTTTGGAGCAAGTCTTTGTCAAGGATGAGCAGGGAAAATGACAATTTACTTGTGATATCTTACTGCCCATTGCATGAATCCTGCATATAAAGAGGAGATCACATCTGCATAGTGGTTTCGTCCTCCTGTTTAAATGAATTCTACAGCTCAGCTTCCAATTTCCCCATCAGAGCTCCACATCAGCCAGCCCTGTTTGTGGAAAAGCCAGCAAGCATGTTTCAGCCAGCATGGCATATTCATGCAGGAAGCCAACACTGGGTTGGTTCTTGTTGTTCCTTTTGCTATAGAGTTTCACAGCCTGGGATATTAGTAAATATTTATGTTTAATTACTTTCACTTAAGAAAAACAACTACAGCCAAGAAAACTACAGAGCAATTTAATGGGTTTTAACTTGCCACACTAAACTGCCTTCTTAAACATAATGAATTATGTGAAGTCATCTGGTTTCAGACTCTCTTAAAGAGGTAATTTAATTCAAATAAGGTTGCGTATTACTAGGTTCAGTGTCTGAAAACATTTATAGTGCCAGTAACTGTTCCATTGCCCTGAGTTACTCTGCAGACTGAGAGACAATAACAAGCTAAGCTTAGAAAAGTGTGCTGTGGTTTGGTGTAACTGATAGATGAAATTGCTACATTCATTGCCTCGGGCGAGAAGTGCCGTGTGAGCGTGTTGGAGTCTCCTTTTACATAAGACAGTCCGTGTTAAAACAAAAACAGGAAAGTAAATATGACATTAGCTGCTCAACAGTGTTTTTTTTAAATCTTTTCCACAAGAAAACATCTTACAAAAGGGCTTCTTCCCTCTGGGTCCTAGATACAAGGCTCCCTTTCTCACATATAGTGATTAGATGCAGGTATATGTCCCTTTGGTTCATTGTTGTAATATAACATAAAGATGCTTCTGTTCCCTGGCAGCCCTGCAGAGCTCACATTCAGGGAGAAAAGAAGGGGAATGCTGGGTTACCTATATAACTCGGATTTTCCCCTGACAGGTAACTAATAGAAGGAACTAAAGAAATACCTGTGCTATTCCACCTATAGATCCCCAGCTGAAGAACTATGTGTAGGATTAGAAACATCCACCAGGGCATTTTTCCCCTCAGAAGACAAATGGTTATCATTGGACTGAGTTTGGCAGTTAAGAGTCAGAAGGTCTTGCCACAAAAGCTATAAAACTTTGTGAGGCTTTCAGTGTCCTTTAAATGGTTGTCCTCTAAAGTAATTGCATTCCCTAAAGCTCCTTATGAGGCTTAAGGGCTTTATTTGCCAGGACAATTGCAAACCTTGTGAAAAAGCTGTAATCCAAATCCCAAGATTGGTTCTGCCAACTTTCCAGATGTTGATAGCTAAACTTGCGAAAGCTGCTAGATGTTGATTGCTAAGTATGTAGCCTGCATGTATGTCTGTCAACACGGTAGAAACAGAAGATGCTCAGGGAGAGCCCTTGTATTCCTGATATATCTCCAAAGTTGGATACACAGCTCACACTTCGCAACTTTGCTCACCTGTTGAGAGCACGAGTGATGACTGCAATGCTGAGCAAGGACTACTGTACTAGAAAGTGCTGCAAGTGTAACAGTCCCCACACACAAACACTGCTGTCATCCTTCAGCTGCCCACCATGACCAGCCATGGAGATAACACTTTGCCAGCTCTAGAACAGGGCTGTGAGTACACACAACATTCAGTGGAACCAGCCTTGGCTTCGGAGCTATGAGGTCCCAGCAAAATCACAGTCCAAGGTTACTTAACACTTTGTTTTCCAGTCATCTCCTAGTTCAGATATCATTTCCCGTTTATTAAAGCCTTATCTGAGAACACATTCATTCCTCTTCATTTATACTCCAGCCATGGAGCAATTCCATGCCTTTCAAGTCAACTGATTCAAGAGTGAACCACTGATCAGTATTAGTGTGGGTAATAACATCAGCTTTTGGATTGCATAAAATCCTTGAAGATCGCTTCACAGAATGGCAAAGGGTTTCCTTCCAATTCTTGTGGGATAGGGACCGTATGTTTCCTGGAGTCACACAGCATCTGGCTGAATGGAACTGTAAGTTTGCAGGCACTGCAAACTACATGACTGTTAATTTGTTCTGATTGCATGCTCTTCATGTCCATTCACATTCAGCTAGCTCTGACTGCTAATTAATTATGTGCTTCAAGCTTTAGTCTCATAATACAAAAGTCACCCCTGGGAGAACACTGCTGAACATGCCTGATGAATATACAATCTCTTCTTTGAAAGAAGTAATGTATGAAGTCGCTTAGGTGTTCTTACAGAAGACTTCTGATAGGATTATAAGTGAGCATACAGCAATGGAAAAAAAAATATTCATTAGAAGGGATTACATTTAAACCTTTCATGATGACTGATATATTTTCCCTTTTAATTCTGACTTGAGTGAGCTGTTGAATGGAGCTCAGAGATTATTTCTTGTCAGAACCTATCAAAAAACCCTGAGCTCACTAAAGCATTTGAGCATGTTGAGCATGAAATTTTCATTGCCCTCTATGGTGCATTTTAACTATGTCTAAAAACCAGTATTCACTGCTAAGGGTACTTTGTCATCTTTTAGGAGAACTAATTTCATTTAAGCTCATGGTCAGTAATCAGTCTGGAAATGAAACCATTAATTTTAATGCAGTAAGTGCATGTATACATTAAATTTTATTGCTTTGTCTGAATTTAAAAGGGCAAGAATAGGGCAATTTCAGGTCAGTGTAAAGTTGCAGGTGCCTGTAATTTACTGCTCGCCTCTTAACAAAGGAGAGCTCAGTGTTTCAAACTTTTAGCCTTCCATATCAGTGAAATAAACTTCCATGCTGTATATTTCAGGAAGATTTGGATCAAGCTTTTGGACTATTTTGAGGACCATCTCACCTAAAGACACAACGTGTATAAAGAGCACAACAGACTCGACTGTGTGCTGCCATTACAACCAGGAACAACACAGATTTCATGAGTCCTGAAACCTGCTACCCAAGCTCGATATATGTAAAGATCCATTGAGCCAACTATAAATGCATTAAAGAAAGCATAATAATAAGAGTGCAACCAAGGCCAAGAATATTTCTGTTTTTTCAAAGGCTTCCAAACATTTTATACACCACAAGATCATGTGCAGGCTCAAGGCATCACATTTCAAGTTAAAGTTAGACATTCATCTGTAACTTTGAATATATGGGTTGGAATCAAACACGGTATTTTCACGTTACTTGAGTTTAGGCTTTCTTTGTGTTTTTATGTTCCTGTTCAAAAGAAAGGAAATCCCTGATACCAAGACAAGTAATCTGTGTTCTGAGCCAATAAATCCTCAGGGAATTTCAAGCAGGTAGATTGTAAGAGGCCCTTTTTTTGGAGTCTGAAAAGCAATAGGTGACATTAGACTGATCTTAATGAGAGTTGCAGGTGCTCAGCTTTTAGGAAGAGGTCATTTCCTGTGTGTTGGCACAATGACAAAGATGGAAGATTGAAAGGTTCTTCTGATTCACAGCTCAATAATACAGACTTCTTAACTGGAAATGGTTGAACAGATATCCTTGGAATGCTCTTGATGCCCTAACACATCCTGAACACCAGGCACATCTCAACATCATTAAAATAATAGATACAAATAAGAACCTGCTAGCTGGTAATCAACAACAGCTCCTTTTCCAGTCCTTATTGTTTGGTTTCATGTTCAATACAAATATCTTGTGGCTTTGTTGTCATCCTGACTGCAGGGAAGAAAAGAAAGAAACCCAAAACCCCCAACCAACAGTGCCAATGCATGTCTTTGTATCTAATTTTTACAAAAACAATTGATCAGGTGGAGACTGGAGAGCTTGAGATGTTTCTCTTAGCCTGATGGGAAAGCAGAATTTTGACAACATGTCCAGCCATGGGCTGGGCCTAAAATGCCATCTAAAATCACCTAAAAGTTCCTGTTTGTCTCTTGACCTCTGTTTTCAGTCACAGCCAAGTGATTCAACACAAATTCCCTTGAATAAACATGCAAGCAAAACCAGGTATTTACATTCAAAGTGGATCGTCATTAAGGTTTCAAGCTGTCAATAGGACCAGCACAGGAAAATGTTATTATTAGACCCAAAAGTCTTCAAGGGAACATGTGAGAAGAAAGGCTAATATCAGGGGACCAGTAATCTGTTCCTAGCTGGCTTTTAATTCCACTTAGCAAACATGAATGATTTTGAGTGTTGAATGAAGAAGCAAGCTACAGAACCTGCACCAGGCATTTAAACTACAGCTGGCTGGAACACGATTTGCCTGAAGGCAACATTTTTAAGTTCAAAGGTAAACATTCGGCTTTTTATAGAGAAAATTAGTTGTACAGCATATTTGATTTAGTATACTGCCACCCAGTCCAACTTTTAATTGAAATGTATTAAAAAAACCCCCTTCTTTCACTGACAGCGTGCAGTTTCCTAGAGAGCCGCGTACTTGCTAGTAAACATCAGTCCTCTGGGCCAGGTCTAGAAGACAGAGGTCAGAATTCTATAACTTAATATTTTCCAAGACATCCTAAAGACTTCCTATTACCTTCCCATGTAAATTGTTTACAGACTGCTCCAAAGAGTAGCTCTCCTGCAGGACTTTGACCATGCCTGTAAACTGATAAAAAATCTCCCCCTGGAAACTTCACCTGGCCAACCTCATCATAATATTTTATTGTCTTCGATCTTAAGCATGCACACAGGGATCCTTTCTGGTAAAAACACAGGCAATAAATAATGCTGAGCAAGGAGAGGTCTAAACACTGAACCTTATTAAGCAGTGATGGTGGCATTTTGTAGCTCTTCTTGCTGTTGGACTAAATGGAGCTTTCTAAGGCTGCCCCAATGCCAGCAGCCTTTCCTGCAAAGCTGTCACATAGCATTTGCATGCAATTTTGACATTTTAGTATGGTCTGCTTAGATTTTATTTCTCATAATTGTGGGGCTTTTTTTGTTTAAGTAAACTTCTTTAAAGTGAGGAAAGCCTATGCTGCACAATGAGGTATTGAGAACCATGTGTTCCATGGTACAGAAAGATATGTTATGATTCTTATCTTCGTGAGACTGTGAAAAAATAGTTCTTTGTCCTCAAACTCATTAAAAAGTTATTTAATAAAGAACTTGAAACCATTATCAATATTTACAAAAGAAATGCTTGAGAGCTGAGTTATGTGTTTTGAAATTCACAGAAGGCTCAGTGCATTGAAGGAACAATATACGTGATAGGAAGTATAGCTGACATTTTCCAAATATAAAAACCAGATGATGGAAGGTTTAATTTCTGTGAATTGGAGTAGTAGCTGAGAGCCTAATAATCTCTCAGGAATATTTTCAATCCATTGGGGTGCTCAAAGAATATAAAATTCTCAGCATTTCTGTCAAAGCAGATGAGATCAATGTGATTTTGCTAGATTCAGACGTGGCTCCAGAATTAAACTCGATTTGAGGATGAAAACAATTTTTAACTTTTTTGGGGGGGGGAGGGAGGGATGTTGTTTTATTTTTCCCCTGAATAACAGCATATAACATGAAGAATCCTTAGAAATCCCTTCAACCCTTGACCCAGGGGTGCCCAATCCCTGTTGGCAGGTAGGTCTCCACCAGTCAAGGCAGCAGGGTGTTCCTTTTCCCATGGCTGTGTGCTGAGCCATGCAGGTGTGAGCATCATGACTCTGCAGCCAACTCAGGGTTTGGCTGGCCTGGCAGAAACCCACTGGGCATCTCCCCCCATCTGTGAGTCAGTGCATGAACCGTCCTAAAGTCAACACCAGCAAAATGGGCTTAAAGACATCTCCTGCGTTGTTAAACCTGCCCCAACTGCTGGAAATGTGTGTGATGAGTGTCTTTCTTTCATTCATATTTGAATCAGGGACTGACTGAATGCTTTTATGCAGCAGCTGATAAAAACCAGTGCACTAAAGAACAAATTCTGTAATAGTTTTTATTACTCAGCCCATTATGAGTATTACAAGCATTATGGTAGAGGGAAAACCATCATGTAGTCTCCTGCCAGAATACTCCAGTAAGAGATGAGGGACAAGGGATGAACTCTGATCCCTCTGGGATTCAGATATGTAGGTCTCCTGGTCTGCAGGACAATCCTAACCACCAGGATTGGAATCAGGACCAAAACCACTAAGCACCAAGGCAGTAATAACTACAGCCTTGGGCATCAGGTCTGCACAGGTGATCCCTTTCACCCATATATTCACTATTACTGAATGTCTGAGAAATTCCCATCCAGCCTCCAACCACATACACAAATATTCAGATAGTAAAAGTAGTTTTGTGAGATATTCATCCACATGATGTATGAAAATCCCAAGCTGTTTGTGAGGTGGTTTAACATGTTGCAATCGGTTTTTATCAATCATGCAGTGTTCATGTGAGTGTACTTCACTGCTCATGCTAACAGGGCTATATGTTCCCTAAACTATGCCAACAGTTGATTTAAAAATATTCAGGCAAAAGACAAAAACAACCCCACATAATTTACTTTTCATGTTTAGTTACACACCAGGGACTTTAAATTTATACTTTAGCAGGCTTGAAAATGGTCTACTTGGAATGAAGAGATGGCAGAAGGGTCACAGAGTAGATGCAGTGACCAATATCATATCCGAAGGCAGGAGCCTGACCTCTGAGTGCTTTAGTTTCCCCAGAAGTTTCCAGCTTGGTCAATGTATACTCTAAGTCTGAGCTTGAAGCAGTAGTTGGATGAAATCTAATCCATACATCTGGTAACAGCCTGTGTATCACAGCGAATATGTGCAGAGTGGGCTGCTCTTGTATTTGTGTCCCATGTGTTTGCTTTTATTTGATTTTGTATTTGGGTGGGAAAGGGAAAGAGGAAATTCTCTGACATTTTCACATGCCTTTTTTTAAAGTGACTCTGAGAAACAATTCAAATATCTTGTCTATTCAAAGGAAAGGCTGTAAAGGGACCTGACATCTTTCCTTTTCTCTCATAGAATTACTGCATTCCCATCTCTAAGAACCGCAACTGCAATTATCCTGCCTGCCAGCATCCTTGGAGGTAGATACTAAAGGTACAGGAATAAATTACAGATCTAAGTCTTCCTCTTTGCCATGTCTTTGTGAACTGGTAGATAGCAAGAAAGCATCTTCTGAGTACAAAATACTCTGCTTCTGCTCCTTTCCATTGCTCTGTGCTGCTGGAATAACTAAGATTCAGACAACCTCCTTACGTACCTCTCCAGTCTGACCCATCTATTTCTGTGCTGATTTTAATCCAAAATAGTTTAAGCCCCCTAAGAAACTACTACTGCTGCAAAGGATTTTATGGCCTTGCAAAATAGCTGCATCTGTATCTTCTACAATCATGCATAAAAGCTCACAGCTCCTAAACCTCTTTAATGCTATGTGAACAGATGAATTAAAATAAAAACACTGGTGGTGATTAATTATGCCTGGATTAACAAAATGCCAGCCTTTGCTTATTGTTCTGGGAGTAACGAGGAGAGGAACCAGCGCTGCCCTGCTAAAAGTGGCTCAGTCACTGCATGCAGTCATTGGAGTCTGCAGAATGGCAGAGGAGGAGGAGGAGGCTGAGAAACTGCCATTTTCTCTGCTGGCAGGGGGAAGAATCAGAAGGGATGACTGGAGGGGCTATCTGAAGGAAAAAGGGAGTGTGCTGAGAGAAGCAGGCTGGGTGGTGAAGATGGGAAGGACAAGAAGACCTCAAGCAGAGCCTGAAGAGATGGGTGGTAAAGACACAGTGAAGGCAGCCATACCTCTCCCCACACCAGGGCAGGGAGGCAGGCAGAGGGCAGCCACTTCCAAGGAATGCCAGGGCTCTCCCTCAGTGGTTTAAAATAACGTACTTGAGTTTTAGTCTTTCTTGCTTTAATGCTGCAGCTGCCCAGGGCCATGGGTTGCCCTAGACTCTGGCCTATCCTGATTCCCAGAACAAGCTCCCAAAGCTTATCTTTGCATGGAGAAAAGTGATGGTGCTAATCGTGAAATGTAGCACTTTTAGGCCATAAATCCCAAGACATTTAGTGACCTTCATGTTTGCATGACTGCACACTATGCTGACGTACTATCATAGTTACTGCAAATATTAGCATGATGTTGCCTGAACATTTTGCCTCCCATAACAACTGCATGAGCCATGGCCACAGAGAATTGCACCTGAGGCTCAGCAGCACAAACAGCACCCATCCCTGGCCAGTAAAATCGCTCCTTTCCAGCCTGATCCTTGGTAGAACCCCTGGTTCCACATGCTGAGCGATTAGACCAGTGCTTCTGAAGCTGTTTCTTCATTTCTGAGCAGGTCCTTATTGATGTCAATTCATGAAGCTCCACAAATGAAGCCTATTCACAATGGAAGCTCACTCCCTGCAATAAAGTATGAGGTTATTATTAGGCTGACTAGATGTCATGTGCATGAGTGTGTGGTTTTCCATTTCAGACTACGAAAAAAAAGAAGTAAAGGTAAGAATCCCAAGAGTGCCTACAAGCCACAGAGAGCTTGGATTGAACTACAAATGTGGGGACAAGGCAAGGTAGTGTGATTCAGTGAGAAGGGAGAGCCTTAGGTTGTCTCCTGCGTGCTGCAGGATCAGAGGTAGCTCACTTCCCATGTGCACGAGGACTTCCCCCTTCCCACCTGGGGTGTGATGCCTTGCAGTTCCCTTTGGGTATAGAGCCCCACCTACTCCTCTGGGGTTCCAGTGCTGGAGACACAGGGCATTTCGAATGTAATATAAATCATCAGATGAAAGAGGGAATCTAAACACAATTTCTTTTGTTGCTGGTACTTTAAAATACTTTACAAGTCATATCATCAAGAGGATTTTTAAAAATCTTATTTATGAGTTGCTTTCTTTTCCAGAATAGTATCCTTGGAAATGACCCACTGGGTAAAAACAAAACAATAATAAACCCCAGTGAAAACTAGCCCTTTGGATTTCCATGAATGTCATTACCTTCCAAAGCCTGCGCTGTGTATGGGTGGCACTATGGAGACAGAACAGTTAGGACTGAGGCCTGGCAGCACTGAGATTAGAGAAGGTACCATCAAAAGTCATGCAAAGTGCTGGCAAGTACACTTGTCTGTGCACCAGGCTCAAACACAGAGCTTGCAATGTGATTCAGGCCTGTGCCAGCTCATGCTGCTGCAGTTCACACCAATACAGCTCAGGTAAGATGCAGCCACACCTCAAAAGTGAAATCAGCAGGAAGAAAAAGCCACCGAGTAAAACAGCTCACCTAAACAACCCCCCAGCTGTTCACAGGTTGCTGTGCCTTTGCCCTGTTATGCACTAGATAATGTGACCACGATGTTCACATAGATATTTGCACCCCAGCTGTGCTGGCAGGTTCTGTTTTTCCGGGTGCCAGGCACCACTCCGAAGCTTACATCCTCAAAGTAAGTGGACTTGAGGTTTGTTACCATGTCATGCTCCTCAGACCGAACACATAATTTTTGAAATGCCTGTGAGAGGTGACCTCTAGTTTTTGGCATGTTCTTGGGGAATGATCAGCCATGGAAACTCACACTGGCGTTTTTAAACAATTACTGGAGGAGCTTGTGGAGATATTACTCAGAGACTGGTAGAGGGGCCATATGGGAGCTCAGTCTTTCCTCCAGGCATAACAAACTAGGGGAGGTGAGCAGCAACTGAGAGGAGTGAAAAAGTACTTGAGATGCTTGGAAATATCTGCCTGTGCTCTGACTGCCTACCCCCAGCTTTGCAGAGACATGCCCATGTGCCAGAAGGAGTGGGAGCGCTGCTGTAGGTTTTGAAGGCACTTCCCAAGCTGCCCTCATATTTCTACATATGGTCCTGCCATTTTATTAAATTCTTCTGGAGTTGCTCCTGACCTAAGCTAAGTGCTTTTCTATTGACATCAACTTTTGCCACTTCACTATTCACCCCCAGGTTATTAATAAAGCATTAAACAATATTGGTCTGAGTCTTGCTCTCTAGGGCACCTCATTATTAATCTCTTTCCCTACTAGAATTGGCCATTTATTCCACACCCATTTATAACCAGATTTTAATCCATGACAGGACTTTACCTTTCACTTTGTGGTTACCAACTTTCCTTAACAGTTTCTTGTATGTGTGTTTATCAAAAGGCTTTTGAATGTCCAAATAAATTATTTTTTCTGGTTGTTCTTTACTCTCTATTTTATTAACTCTTAAAAGAGTAAAAGGTCTGACTGGCAAGATTTATTCTTATAGCAGCTATGTTTCTTTTTTTCTTTTCCCTGAGACTTGATATGTCCCTGCAGATTGTAAAATATTTTAAAGAGTGACCCTCTGAATCTAGTGGCTTGAAGCAGCACCACATGTGTTGTCAATGTTTAATTTAAAAAAAAAAAAGGGAATGTAATATACTGCTGACTTTCTCAACTACTTCCTTGTAATGAAGTTAAGTTAATAATGTAAAATTTCCATGAGCTCGTCTGTCTGTGTAAATATTTACAGGGTCTTTATCGCTGCAGTACCAGATTTCCACATACATTAACGGAGTTATCCTTATAACACCTCTCTGATACAGGGAAGCTTTTATCCCAGCTGCCTGAAGAATCAGGACACACTGACATCTGGCACATAAAACCCGAACTGCTGTGCTTTGAGAATAACAGGTTAGGAGATAAAACACTTTCTCCCACTTACAGATGCTCTATTCACGAAAAATGCAAGCATCATCACATTCACAAATGTAATGAAAAAGGCTCCGTGCCCCAGTGTCTCTTCCCAAGCTCTCTAAACTGCAAAGTACATTTTTCCCTCTGGAAAAATGCAGAGCACTGCAGGTAAAATCCAAGCTTTTCCTTTTTTGCAGGCTATCTGAGCTTGTAGGTTTTTGCTGGCTCTGCTAGTGACCATTTATTTTGGACTCATACCACACATCCAGTGTTTCATTATGCATTTTTGCTCCAGCCAGAACTAATACAATTGGCTGCATCTCAGCTTGCTTCAAATAAACAAGAGAGTAGGTTTCCTCAGAGAAAAGAAAGAAAGAACATCAGAAAAAGAGATCCTGTTTAAAGTAAAAAGCACTATGGAGATTGTAAGAAAACTTTAAAAAGGCTACAAAATGTACATGTGCAAGGGTCCACTGCTGGCCCCACATCCCTGAGGAAGGACAGGCTTTCCACCCTGCCCTGAAAGCTGACAAGTCCTTGGCAAAGCAGGGAATGATGAAGAAGCTGGACACGGAAGACCCCTCAGTGAAAAGGCAGGCAGTCTGTAGACTCTGTTTTCAAGAGACTTCTGGCCTCATGTCTGAGGATGGACTTTCCAAGAAAGCTCTCCTTCCACTTAAGCAGCCAGGACAGGTGGCCAGGAATTCAAAAGGTTATGAAGTAATCTAAAATAAAAAAAAAATAAAATTAATTCCTTAAGTGTCAAAGGGGAATCATGTGAGCATAGACAGTTCTGGAAGAACAAATTTCCTCAGCAGAAACTCTGAAGTGTTCCAGCTGCAAGTTCCTGTTTGTGGTTTTTAAGTGAATTCTTGAAGCTACCGATGTTTGAAAATGTGGGACTTCTTTTTCGGGGCCTGCAGTCAAAATCCCTTGAGACCAACAGTGGGACTTGTTTGAAGATGCCTGCTTGTGAGAGTAAAACAGGGATAATGGAGCTCAGCTTAGCAAATTTCATTGACTCCATAGACCAGTGATGCCCAAGCAGCTGGGCTGGGAGCAGAAGGGCACAGGAGCACAGGCATTTGAGGTGGCTTCTGGCTGAGTTGGAGGCCGACTCCCAACTGTTTTTCCCATCACCCATTCTGAAACACAAGCTTTGCCTCCAAGATGGCCACGGCTCCTGCAGCAACAAAATTATTTCCCCAAGGAGCAGCCAATGTATTGCCATGATCTTAATCTTATTTAGTGTGGTAGCATGGTTTTAATTTTTCTGTGTTTGATCCCTCAGTTTTAGGAATATTGATAGAAATAGGGGCTGTGAGGATTAAATAAAGAGCAGCTTGTTGCATATGAAAAAATACCCCTCAGTCCTCACTTTCTCCGCAGTGATTCAGCTTTTCCAACAGCGCTGCCGAGATAAAAGGCTCGCATGTGAGCAGAAGTGTTAGCAAGGGCTGTAATGCTTTCAGCCCAGCCTCTTGCAAGAGGGCCTTGGCTGCGGGAACAGATCCCGCCTGCTCCCAAACCTCCTCCCGCGCCGGGGAGGCGCTGGGGATGCAGCAAAGGCTGCTATCCCCTTCTCCCGCCAGCACGGGCTGTTCGCCGCGGCTCGCCGCTATCTTCAGGGGAGTTCTGCTGATACACCCGTGTCGTTCTTCCAGGCAGGGCAGATGGAGGAGGCGGATCGCCCCTCCCCGCGCGGCCGGGCCGGGCCGGGCTGTGCCCCCGCGAGCCGCCCCCCTGGGCATCACCCCGGCACCGCCGCCTTAATCAGTGGCAGGCCCCGGGCGCGGGGTAATTAGAAACATCGAAGAGGCTTTCTATCTTTTGAAATTTGTCTCTCAACATCAAAGTGCTCTGTGCAAGTCGTCCTCCAGAGGCCGGCTCCCATATCTAAATGAGTGATGTATTTCATGGTATCTGTCGGGAAGGATATAATGAAGAAAACCGGCTTTGAGACGGAGCATGATGAGAAAAACAGGTGGCCCGCTGTTGCGGAGCATCTGTTTTGCAGTCCGGTTGTGTTCCTGTAAACTGCGCAAACACGGTGGGTGCGCAACCTCCGGGGCGCCCGGGGATGCTCACGGGCGAACCCCGTGTCGCTGAAGACCCTCTTCCTCACGTCCTGCAAGAAAAGCGGGCACTGCCCCCGCTCGGGGAGATGCGCACCTCCTCCAGATACCCAGAGCTGCGGGTACCACGCGAAGTACCCGGCAAAGCAAGATCTCTCTTCACTCCGCTCTGGCCCTGCCGGGGCCCTCAGCCACTCCCCAGGGGCTGCAGCATCCCCAGGGCCACACTCTGCTGCCGTGGCGGGCACGGCCCCTCGGAGAAGCCGGGTCCACGCTCCATGAGCCTGTTGGCCTCGGGTCACCCCTGGTCTGGCCTGTGAACAATATTGCGCTGAGCTCGCACCGCCCGCTGCTAACGATTCCAGGGCCGTCTCTCCGCGGGCTTGCACGAGCGCGGCTATATTCTGCTCTTATCTGTGCAATAATAAAAAGCGTTGGCTCGTATCAACCAAGCCGTAAATCCAGCCGAGCGTGCACGTTTCAAAAGCACGGGCAAACCGCCGTCATTTCCCCGGAGGACGCTCAGGACGGCAGGCAGCAGGAAGAGCGCACACCGCTGGCCCCTCCCCGCTGGTTTGGCCTGCAACGCATGGCTTGGGATAATCGGCTGGGTAATGATGCACCGTGTCCCTCCAAGAGCCCTGTGTCCTGCCAGGGGCCGACGGAGGAAGGGCTCCGCAGCGGGAGAAGTCCGGCGCGTTCAGATCTCCCACACCTACGGCGGGATGGCAACTCGCGCCTGCCGTCGCCGGCGGGCGCTGGGGGGATGCCACTCAAAGCAGGGAGGGCTGCAGGTGTCACAATACGTTTGGAAATTCATTTCCTACCGTTATGAACGCCTTTACTTTGAAAAAAAAAACCAAAACAACCAAACCAAACCCGGTCTGCAACCCGTCCTCTACACTTGTGAAAATCCCACTTATCGCAGCGGGAAAGGGCTGCCTCTGGAAGGTAAAACGCTGCTCCCGATAGACAAGAACAGAAACGACGAAGGAAAGGAAAAAAATTCCAAACCCAAAAAACGAAACAAAAGAAGACCCGAACATCCAACCAACCAAAAAACCCACCCCATCCATAGAAGCTTGCCCCCGAGCCGTGGTCCCTCATCCTCGGGGAGGGCAGGTGGCACCGCCCCGGCGGGCGGAGCGAGTACCGCGGGGCGGTGCGCAGCGGGGTGCGGGAGCGGCGCGCCTGCGGAGGCTGGGCTGGGCGTCCGGGAGCCGGCTGTCCCTTCGGGGGCAGACAGCACCCCTTCCTACTGTTGTTATTTTTATTTTAATTGGTGATTACGCGTCCTCCCGTCACTTTTCTGCGGTGGTTGGTGCCAGCTCGGGAGTCCCGCAGGGATGGGGCGCCTGGCCCGGCAGCAGTCCGAGCCTCTGCCCACTCCATGTGCGTGGCCGCGGGTGGACCGTGCTCCCCGTGCCTGCGGAGGGCTCTCGAGAAGCAGCGACAGAAAGGCTCCGAGGCTGCTGGGAGAGACGGTCGGTCTCCACATCCCCTGCCGAGGCTGCCTCCTCCCGGTCTCGCTGCTGCCTCCAGTCCCCGGGCGCTTCCCCGCGCGTCTGGGCGCCGGCAGCGGACGGGCGGGGTCTGGGGGCTGAGTTTCCCCGAGCTCCGTTTTCTGTCAGTGCTGGAGGAAAGGCTGACGATCACTGATCGTTGATTCCCGGGAACCGCGGCTGCTGGTGGGTTTTTTTTGTTTGTTTGTTTGGGGTTTTCTTTCTTTTCTTTTTTTTTTTTTTCCTACGGCGTGTCCGATGTGTATTACCGAAATGTCTCGTCCCTTTCCCTTATTAAACGATTTCCCACTTCTATTGTGGTGAACTTTGCCTCGCCTGACTCTTTACGGCTTTGCTCTTGTTGATGGTCTCTCCTTTGTGGAAGTCTCCCGGACTGATTGTATTTGTTAATTAGTTGCTAACAGCATCGTAATGTGGGCTTGATGGATAACCATGTCATTAGCGCTCAGCCCTGCAATTCACATTTCCAACAGGGCAGGGGCTACCCCCTGCCGAGCTCGTGATTTGTGGCTCTTCTTTCCAGTGGGTGACGCGCACCCCCATCCCCTCTCCGCTCTCCTCCGCGTCCGTGCTGTGCCGCGGCTGGAGGGGGCGCGACCCCGAATGACGAACCCACAGCTCCTGACTGCAGCCGCCTCCTTTCGCTTTATTTTGGTGGGGAAGAGACATCGAACCCATGTCCTTTGTATGGCTCTGTGGGTACGTGGGTGCTCGCACAACACACCCCCCTCGGGTGTGTTGTGCGAGCACCCGGAGTGGGGGGGATAAGGGCATCCCGCACAAATCGCTGCCGGCGCGACTTTCCCCGGGCTGCGGGGCCACGCGTGGGAAGAATCACAGCCACGCAGCTCCCTCCCCGCCCGGCAGCAGCGCCCAGGGCCCGCCCTGCCCGGTAGGGCCCGTCGGGGGGGGGGTCCGCCAGCCCGTCCCGCCCCTCTCCGCGCCTTCCCCGCCGGGGGGCTCGGCCGGGCCTGGGAGATGTAGTCCCGGCTCCCGGGCTCGCCGGCGGCCGGCGGGGCTTCTGCGGGGGACTACGTTTCCCAGGCCCCCCTGCTGCTCGGCCGGGCCGCGGGAAGGGCCGGGCTGTCAATCAGCGCGCGTCGGCGGGGGCAGCGGGACGGGGATCCCCCCGCCCGCCCCGTGTCCCGCTAATAATAAGTGCTTCAGAGCCTTAAAAGCAGGGAGGCAAGTGTCATGCGGGCGCGTCGTAAGGGGCTAAGCTCCGGCTGAGCGCCCGGG